>ML294951.1:0-123720 GCA_005239495.1 Nicotiana undulata | reverse complement strand
CCCCCCCCCCCTCCCCCCCACCCCCAAACACCCTTTCTTACTCATGCTGCAACATTATTGTACCCCTAGCAAATCATCTAAATCAACTTATGTACCCTCCTAATTATCGATGAAATCCTTCTTTTAGCAAAACAAAAATCAGGATATTCTTTATCTTATGTAAAGATTGTCTAATCTAGTGTGCTATTTTTTTTTATCCTTTTCAATTAAGGAAAAAGGCTAATACTTCTAGGTCTACTAGTGAAAATAATTTTTTTGCATAAATATAATTTGTTGAACTCCTTTAACATAAATAAATAAATAAAAAATCAAGTAAAATGGAGAAGGGGGTTTATAATTTGCTTTAGGTCCGACATTGTTATTTTTTTCCTATAAATTATGGCCCCGCCACTGACTCAACTTGTTCTTAGTGGAAGTTCAGCTTAATTTTACTTATATATCTCTTAAAAAAACTCAAACGCCGCATAAAGCGAAGAAATAATATACAAATGGCGCAACTTGAAGCACTTATGGATTTGCCAAAAAATAAGAAGAATGTTCCTACTACTCGCCAATGTCTAATCAACCAGAATAACAACATCAAACCTCTTCCATTCTCCCAAAACCTCCCGATATAATCCCCCCCCCCCCTTTAAAGAAAAATTACTTGCTGACAGACATAGCATTTATGATATCACAGAAAATATCTCATGTCCAATGGATATTAATATATCATCCAAAAATAATAACAACAAACCCAGTATGTTCCCACCAGGTGAGGTTTGGGGAGGGTAGTCTATACGCAGACCTTACCCTTACCTAACAGGTAGAGAGGCAGTGAGAAAAAATCAATGAAGACAACTCCAACCAGCTATCTCCCAAGATATACAACGCATCTATGAGCCTTGGAAATTTTCAGTTATCATCAAGCTTATGGGTAAGGAATCCTTCATCACTACCTTAAAAAAAGACATAAGATTTATGGAGAACGACTGAAAATTTTCCGTTAATAGATCTTGGAGAAGATTATTATATTGTTAAATTTAGTAGAGAGGGTAACATGATCAAGGCTCTGCAGAATGGACCATGGTTTATCAATGGTCATTTCTTATTTGTGCAAAAATGGAAACCAAAATCATTGGCCTCTCGGGCAAGACAAAGTTTTACTACAGTTTGGGTTCGTCTTCCACAACTTCCAACTGTATTTTATGATGGAATTATATTGACGAAGATTGGAAATAAAATTGAAAGATTGTTAAAAATTGATGCATGTACACCTTCTACTTTACGAGGTCATTATGCAAGATTATGCGTTGAACTCCCTCTAAATCAACAAGTTAAATCTCACATCTTTATTGGATCACATAAACAAGTTATTTTATATGAAGGGATAGTTTATTATGCAAATTATGTGTAAAATTAGGTCATATACTCCTACATAGTCCCTACTCAGCATTAGAAGCCCAACAGACCAACTTGTGTACTAATAAGTAAAAGGAAGACAAAGTTGAGGAAGAGTGGCAAACTGTAACATATCCTAAGAAGAAGAAAAATACCTCACATCAGAGGACTAGCCCCATCAAAGCAGCCAAGCTCCAGGTAAAAATATTAAAATTTTCGATGCTACTATAGGTAAGTACCTAAATACTCATAAATTAAAATATATTGATAAAAATACTATTATTAGTTCTATCACTGATAAAAACAAATTTGCTTCTTATGTTCCTACTAATATTTCTTTTGCTCCATCCATAAATGAGATAGAAACAAAAAATAATTTTTTAGGCTTAGAAGAAGAGCACATGGTTTTAGATAAAACCGTCCTCAACCATAATACCACCCAATGCATGCATGAACCTAATAGTCTTGTGATTACAAGTGACAATAAAGTGGCTTCTAATAAACATGTCAAGGACACTACTCATGCTTTTCCTACTATGTCTAATTCTATGGCCAATAAGATTCATGTTAATGGTAAAGGCATAACCAATAAAAATAATATGTAATTGTCTATTTCTTCTTTATCTATAACTACTTATAATGCATCATTACAATCGGTGTATAATACCCTTTCATCATCGCAAGTTCTTAACGTGGCATCAACAAATTCAACTATGGATAGTTCTATACAATCGTTGCATTCTGATATAGTCACTCATAAAGCATATCCCATTAGCAAAATTTCTGATTAAAAAAATTATAATCCTAAAAACTCCAACAACAACCTAGTACCATCCAAAGTTACCAATCAAAACAATAGAGATAAAATCTTGGACAATAATATTGACCATGTTGCAATTGAAGAGCATGTAAACAAGATTCCTAATTCTCACATGGAAAAACAATACTCATACATGCATATAGATGCAATCCCTAGAGATCCACAAATTCCTAGCTCATCTCATAATACCAAGATTTCTCTTACTTGTGAGCCGAAAAAGGATCAGAAAAATCATAATGTTGAACTACCAATTAAGACCAAGGACTACTCTAGCAAAGATGAGCTTTACGAAGTCCATAATGCTTCCACCAACGATCCCACGGAATATATTGAATCCAACCCCTATGGAGATGCAACACACTCCACTAACTACTCAGGAACCACCCGCTCCCAATCCACTAGAACCAGACGTAAACAAAGTTAGGGAAGTAGAGGAAATTCCATACCAAGTCAAGGAACCTCGCATAGAGTTTTCAAAACTAGGAGAAGACACAACATTAAACTTCACGGAGAGGCTAGATAAGAAACATGTTCTCAGTTGTCATCTGAACATGTACAAGTGACCGATAGCCACAAGATCTCCATCAAACGGGTCAATGAAGAATTACTTTATGATATTAGACCCACCACTGAGAGGGAACCAAAGTTCCACTTTGAAGGACAACAATTTATTGAACCAAATCTCACACCCTCCAATGATAAATAGAGCAAACAATTTTATAATATGGAATGTTAGGGGTGCTAATAATGACGATTTTCGTAGGAACTTTAGAGATCTATTAGATACTCATAAGCCATAGTTAGTGGCTCTATTTGAGACTAGAATGGATAACCATATCTCCCTTCTGAATGACTTTAATTTCACGAAGATGATAGAAGTCCATGCAGAGGGAAGATCTGGAGGAATGGTGATTTTATGGGATCACAACAATGTGACTATCCAAAAAATGTTTATGCATAATCAGGAAATACGTGCTATGATCGAAGTATTTCCTAATCGCTACTTTTGGCTTTTTTCTACTATTTATGCTAGCACTTGTCGGAAAAATAGAAATCTTCTATGGAACAATATGAAAAATACATTTGATAACTATAAAGGGTCGTGGCTAGTAGGAGGGACTTCAACGACATTCTACTAGCTGAGGATAAATTTGGCAGTAAACCTGTTAGTTTTAATAGGTCCTGCAAACTCTGGTCTGGTATAAATTATTGAAATCTTTTTTATCTTGGTTTTAAAGGAAGTAAGTTTACATGGTCAAATCATAGAAAAGGGAATAAAGGTCTAATCATGGAAAGATTAGATAGAGTCTTCTATAATGAAGATTGGGTTAGCCTTTTTCCGGAATCCTCTGTTACTCACTTTCCCAAAACTCACTTTGATCATTGACCCATATTGATTAACCTTAGTTCTATGCCTAACAGGAATCAAGGAAAACCTTTTAGGCTAGAAACTATTTGGTGTACTCATTCGGATTTTATTAATATTGTGAACTCTAGCTGGAAAGACAAATATTAATGTGATGCTACTCTTTCACTTAAACATGATATTTTGGATTAGAAGAAAAAGACGTTTGGTGATCTCTTCCACAAAAAGACGTTGGCTAGGCTTAATTGTATTCAAAACTCCTCTAATTACGGTACTAGTGACTTCCGCCAACAGTTAGGACAATCTTTAATACACGACTATAACAATATCCTCAAGTCAGAAGAAGACTATTGGAAACTTAGATCTAGAATTAGGTGGCTTAATGAAGGTGATGACAATACTATTTTTTTTTACATCAGTGCCACTAACAGAAGAAGAAGGAACCATATTACTAGTTTTAAAAATGACCTAGGCCTATGGATTAATGACCATAGTGCTCTGATGTCTCATACCCATAATTATTTTTCCGATATGTTCACTACCTCTCATTTACACACAAATTGGTCCAACATCCAAAATAACCCTACTTCTTTTAGCAGTTGTCACGACCCAAATCGTAGTTTAGGTCGCGATGGCGCCCAACTCCGATGTTAGGCAAGCCAACCTTGAGTACTAGTGATCCCCTTTTTGTTTATCAAACATTTTCCAATACTTGTGAAATTTTAGGACTTAATTACGAGATAAACAAGTGATATTAACAACAATAAAGGGAGAAATAATTAAATTAACCACCACCAATAATTACAACCCAAAAGAATATAATGTCCACTACGTGGGTATGCCAGGAACTGACGTCACGAGTCTACGGGCATCTAATAGAAATGAGTATCCAAAAGAAAGTACAAGTTTTCCCTACTGTCAGATGGAATATAAACAGACATAGCAAAAGAAAAAAGCAACTCCAAAGTGCTGCCATAGAAAACGTCAAGGAGAGAAGCTCACCGAGAAGTCCACACCAATTGTAGGTCAGGGACGAATACCCAGATGCACCTGCCTTATAACCTGTACAATTAAGTACAGAAGTGTAGCATGAGTACATAACAAATATGTACCCAGTGAGTATCCTGCCTAATCTCGAAGAAGTAGTGACGAGAGGTCGACGTGATACTTACTAGGGTCAAAAACTAAATGATATAATTATTTAAAGGCTAGACAGGAATAACAGTCGTAGTAATTAGAAGGACATGAAATATCAAGTATAAGTTTGTAATTACCTTTGCATGTCAAATTTCACTAACACATAATATACCAAATCTCCTTTTTATATGAATCAATTTATACAAGTATCACAAAACTTCTAGTCAAATATACAGCACATAGTATGCCGAAAACGTACGGCCGAAGCGTCGCAAAATTAAATGTGCACTACCGAGGGTCGAACGAAACGAACCATAGATGCATCTATTACCCCGCTCGCGAATCGAACATGCGACGCGGTTGACATAATTATAGGGCTATCCCATTCGCGAATCATACATGCGACGCGGGTGCCCGTATACGTACACAGAATTATCAAGAATCCAGGGATTTAATCAGAGATTATACTTGAAGACAAGAATTTAAGCAATGTAATTTTTAATGTAACTTCCTAAATATTGTCATACCGATTCAAGGATACTAAGCAACTCAAAAATACATTTAAAGTCACCTATAAAGCACATAAAAGCATGCTTGTGAATCTTGAAACTACCCAACATAACATGATAGTCGCTACGCACGGACTCTCGTCACTTCGTGCGTGCGTAGCCCCCGCAAATATGGGCATGAAATTATTTATAATTACCTATGGGGACAATTCCCTCTTACAAGATTAGAAAGGAGACTCACCTCGTGCCGAGCCTACTTTCCGGATCAAGAACGCGCCCGAAACTCCAAACTCGTCTCCCAAGGACTCGAAACTAGTCAAATATGGTATACATGAATTAATCTATGCTTAAAATTATGAAATTTACCTAATTAAGTAGTTATTTCAACCTACTTTTAAATATCCCAAAATACACCCTGGGCCCACATGCTCGGATTTAGGAAATTCTCGAAGGAAACACTTACTCATAACCTAAGGATCATTAATATATGATTTTTGTATGATTCCATAACTAATTAGTGGGTAATTCTCTAAATTTCTTAAAGCCCTAGGTTTTTATTCTAATCCCTTGATTTTCACTAATTAGGAGGTTAATTTACCTAGGAATTCATGTATTAAACTAACATTAGAGTATAAATCACTTACCTTTTAGTAGCTAAGTCGTTTGGCTCTTTACCAAGATCTCAAGGTCGGCTATGGGGGAAGAAATGGGGTGAAAATGATTTTGTCCCGTGTTTTAAGGAAGTCACTGCGTACAGGGATACCGCACCTGTGATCTCGCATCTAAGAGGTAAAACTCGCACCTGCGGGATTGAACAAGGGGGTCTAGGCTCGCACTTGCGGCTCCGCTCCTACGGATTCTATCCGCACCTGCGATAAATGGCAACCTCACTTGAACTAGCACCTGTGAAACAAGGACGGCAGGAGCGGTCTCGCACCTGCGACTGGGAAACCGCAGTTGCTGTCACACCAGATCAGGTGCACCAGCAGCTGTATGTTGCTAGTTTTGGCCTCGTTTGGTGCCCTCGTGGTATCTGGGCCCACCTGAGCCCCCTTCCAAATATACCAACAAGTCCCAAATCATAATACGGACTCGCTCGAGCCTTCGGAACACTCACAACAACGCTAAAACTCAAAAGCATACCTCAAAACCCCTAAAATCAAACTTAAGAACTTTAAGTTCTTGAATTCGATAACAATGCGTCGAACCGACCTATACTACTTGGAATGACACCAAATTTTGCAAGCAAGTCATAAATGACATAACGGAACTATTCTCGATCTCGGAATTCTGTTCGGACCTCGATAACACAAAAACACGTTCCAACCCTCAATTTGAACTTAGGGAAACTCTTATCTCGTTATTTGGCGCCGGAACGCTCCCGGGTCATCCAAAACCCATTCCGGACATACGCACAAGTCCGAAATCATCATACGAAGCTACCGAAACCGTCGAAACTCAATTCTGAGGTCGTTTACTCAAAATGTTGACCGAAGTCAAACTTGGCCTTAAAGGCCAACCTTAAGGAACTAATAGCCTGTTTGGTCAAGCTTTTTTGTGGGGCAAAAGTGCATTTTTGGCCAAATGCACTTTTGGCCAAATATTGAGGTGTTTGGCCAAGCTTTTGGAAGGAAAAAAAGTGATTTTGGGGAGAAGCAGAAAAAAGTAGCTTCTCTCCAAAAGCACTTTTTTTAGAAGCACTTTTGACAAAAATACACTTAGAAGCAGTTTTCAAAAGCTTGGCCAAACACTAATTACTGCTCAAAAGTGCTTTTCAAATTAATTAGCCAAACACAAACTGTTTCTCACTAAAAGCACTTTTTTAAGAAGTACTTTTGAGAAAAGCACTTCTCAAAATAAACTGATTTTAGAAGCTTGGCCAAACGGGCTATAAGTGTTCCTATACTATTCCAAACTCTTCCAAATCCCGAACCACCCATCCCCACAGGTCATAAATCATAAAAATCCACTACAGGAAGTCTCATTTAGGGGAACGGGGTCTTATAACGCAAAACGACTGGTCGGGTCGTTACATTCTCCACCTCTTAAACAAATGTTCGTCCTCGAACGGGTATAGAATCATACCTGAAGTGTTGAATAAGTGTGGATATCTGCTCTGTATTTCCTCCTCGGACTCCCAAGTCGCCTCCTCGACTGGTTGGCCCCTCCACTAGACCTTTACGACCGAAATCCTCTTGACTTCAGCTGTCGATCTTGCTGGTCAATAATAGAAACTGGCTCTTCCTCGTAGCCCAACCTCTCATCCAATTGAATGGTGCTGAAATCAACCACGTGAGAGAAGTCGGCGTGGTATCTCCGGAGCATGGATACATGAAAGACCGGATGAACTCCTGATAAACTGGGAGGTAAAGCAAGCTCATAAGCAATCTCCCCAACTCGCCTCAATATCTCGAAAGGACCTATAAACCTTGGGCTAAGCTTGCCCTTCTTCTCGAACCTCATAATACCCTTCATCGGCAAGACCTTCAGCAGAACCTTGTCTCCTTCCATAAATGATATGTCACGTGCCTTCTGATCCGCGTAACTCTTCTGTCTGGACTGTGTTGTGCGGAGCCTCTCCTGAATCAACTTCACCTTCTCTAAAGCATCTTTCACCAAGTCGGTTCCATATAACTTAGCCTCACCAGGCTCAAACCACCCGATAGGAGAACGACATCTCCAACCATACAAAGCCTCAAATAGAGCCATCTCGATGCTGGAGTGATAACTATTATTGTAAGCAAACTTGGCCAATGGCAAGAACTGGTCCCACTGAAATTCGAAGTCAATTACACATGCCCTGAGAATGTCCTCCAATATCTGAAATGTCCGCTCCTACTGACCATCGGTCTGAGGGTGAAATGTTGTGCTAAGATCTATCTGGGTGCCCAACTCACTATGCAATGCTCTCCAGAAGTGCGAGGTGAATTGAGGACCTCGATCTGATATAATGGACATCGGCACACCGTGCAATCGGACTATCTCCCGAATGTAGATCTGGGCCAACTTCTTAGAAGTATAAGTAGTAGCTACTGGAACGAAATGTGCCGATTTGGTCAACCTGTCCACAATGACCCAAACCGCATCAACCTTCCGCAAAGTCCGAGGCAACCCAACCACGAAGTCCATAGTGATGCGCTCCCACTTTCACTCAGGAATGGGCATCTGCTGAAGTAGGCCTCCTGGCCTCTGGTGCTCATACTTGGCCTGCTGGCAATTAAGACATCTAGCCACATACTCCACTGTGTCCTTCTTCATCCGCCTCCACCAGTAATGCTGCTTCAAATCACGATACATCTTCGTAGCACCAGGATGAACAGAATACCGTGAACTGTGTGCCTCCTCTAGAATCCTCTCCCTCTGGCCATCAACATTAGGAACACATAAATGGCCCTGAAGTCTCAGAACACCATCCTCGCCAATGGTAACCTCCTTGGCACCGCCCTGAACCACTGTCTCCCGTAGCTCTGCCAAGCATGGATAATCAAACTGTCGGGCCTTAATCTCTCCCAATAACGAAGACTGAGAAACCACATGTGCAATAACTTGGCGAGGCTATGAAAGGTCCAATCTCACCAGGCGATTAGCCAAGGACTGAATGTCCAAGGCTATGGGTCTCTCCTCTGCTGCAATATAAGACAAACTATCCATACTCTCCGCCTTCTTGCTCAAGGCATCTGCTACCACATTTGCTTTGCCCGGATGATAAAGAATGGTGATATCATAATCCTTCAACAACTCAAGCCATCTGCGTTGCCTCAAATTAAGATCCCTCTGCTTGAAAAAGTGTTGCAAGCTGCGGTGGTCTATATAAACCTCACAAGACACCCCATACAAGTAGTGCCTCCAAATCTGAAGAGCATGAACGATCATCGCCAACTCCAAATCGTGCACAGGGTAATTTTTCTCATAAACCTTCAGCTGGCGCAAAGCATAAGCAATGACTCTCCCCTCCTACATCAACACACACCCCAAGCCAACGCGTGAAGCGTCACAATATGATGTATACATCCCAGAACCGGAAGGCAACACTAGAACTGGTGTTGAGGTCAATGTTGTCTTGAGCTTTTGAAAGCTCTCCTCACACTCATCGGACCATCGGAATGAGTCATTCTTCTGAATCAATCTAGTCGGTGGGGATGCAATGGATGAAAAGCCATCCACAAATCGCCGATAGTAGCCTGCTAGACCTAAGAAACTCCTGATCTCTGTAGCTGAAGTAGGACGTGGCCAACTCTGGACTGCCTCAATCTTTTTAGTATCAACCTTTATACCCTCTCCGGATACCACATGTCCCAAGAATTCCACGAAATCCAACCAAAACTCGCACTTGGAGAACTTAGCATAGAGCTTCTGTTCTCGCAAAGTCTAGAGCACAACTCTCAAATGCTACTCGTGCTCGCCCAGGCTACGTGAGTAAATCATAATTTCATCAAGCATAAGCAATGACTCTCCCCTATTCATCAAGTCCATAAATGCTGCAGGGGAATTATTCAAGCCAAAGGACATCACCAGGAACTCATAATGGTCATATCTCGTACGAAAAGCAGTCTTCGGAACATCCGAGTCTCGAATCTTCAGCTGATGATACCCCGATCTCAAATCAACCTTAAAAAACACTCAATCACCCTGCAACTGGTCAAACAAATCATCGATACTCGGCAACGGATACTTATTCTTAATGGTGACCTTGTTCAACTGGCGATAGTCAATACACATCCGCATAGACCCATCCTTCTTCTTCACAAATAGCACTGGAGCACCCCAAGGCGATACACTCGGCCTGATAAACCCCGTAGCCAACAACTCCTCAAGATGCTCCTTCAATTCCTTCAATTCTCTCGGAGCCGTACGGTACGG
Source organism: Nicotiana undulata (assembly GCA_005239495.1). NCBI lineage: Eukaryota > Viridiplantae > Streptophyta > Magnoliopsida > Solanales > Solanaceae > Nicotiana > Nicotiana undulata. Next base: position 113,648 of record ML294951.1, on the reverse strand, counting down.
GGGGAATAGAAATAGGCTGGGTGTTTGGGCAAAATCAATACAGAAATCAATATCATGATCCGGAGGCATGCTTGGAAGGTCTGAAGGAAATACATCAGCAAACTATCAAACCACTGGCACTGAATCAATCGTCGGAGACTCTGCGGTGGTGTCTCGCACGTAAGCAAGATAGGCCAAACAACCCTTCTCGACCATATGTCGAGCCTTCGGGAAGGAAATAACTCGACTGGCTGCACTAACTGAGGAACCTCTCCACTCCAGCCTAGGAAACTTGGGCATGGCTAGAGTAACTGTCTTGGCATGGAAATCTAGAACGGCGTGATAGGGAGATAGCCAATCAATGCCTAGAATAACCTCGAAATCAACCATATCGAGCAATAAGAGGTTCGCTCTAGTCTCAAACCCACATAATGCAACCACACAAGACCGATAAATATTGTCTACTACCACAGAATCGCCCACAGGAGTGGCCACATAAATAGGAGTACCCAAGGACTCGCGAGGAAAATCCAGGAAACAAGCAAATAGGGATGATACATAAGAATAAGTGGATCCTGGATCGAATAACATTGATGCCTCTCTACCACATACTGAAATAATATATGTAATCATAGTATCTGAGGCCACTGCATCTGATCTGGTCGGAATAGCATAGAATCTAGCCGGAGCACCGGACGACTGAGCTCCGCCGAAATGAATAGGAGCTGACTGACCTCCCCCTGACTGGCCTCCACCTCTAGGATGACCCATGTCGGCATGTCCTCCACCTCTAGGTGGTCGGGCCGCTGGTGCTGGACTCATAGGCTGATAACCCTATTGTCCTGCCTTGCCCCGAAACCTGAGACAAGTCCTCCTGATATGGCCTGGATCCCCGCACTCATAACATCTCACCGATGCCATGGCCTTTTTCCCTGAAGAAGAACCCTGGATAGCTGGGGGACGGTGAGAAATATCTGGCATAGCACTGAAGTAAGGCCTCACTGGAGCACCACGAGGAGGTGGTGGGGGTGCTAAATATGGGGGCCTGCTGGTCTGGCCCCTGCCAAACTGACCTCTGCCCCTAGCTGGGGCGCCTCTGAAATCACCGAAGAATCTGGCTCTCTTATCCTGCTGCACCTGCTTTCTGATCCTCGACCGATACCCCTCGATTCTATAAGCAATCTCTACCACCAGCTGATAAGGAGTCCTCATCTCCACCTCTCGGTCCATGTTGTCCCTAATGCCTGGATGCAACCCGGATACAAACCTCCGCACTCTCTCAGCCTCCGTAGGTAGTATCATGAGTGCATGACGTGACATCTTAGAAAATCTAGCCACGTAGTCTATCACTGACATCGGACCCTGCTCCAGCTGCTCAAACTGGTATCGCAGCTCTTCCCTCTTAGAGGGTGGAATGTATTTGTCCAGGAATATCCGAGTAAACTAATCCCAGGTGACAGGAAGAGAACCTGTCGGTCTGCCAAAAACATAGGACTGCCACCATCTGCGGGCCTTACCCTCCAACTGAAAGGTAGTGAAGTCGACTCCATGGGACTCCAATATCCTCATGTTGTGCAGTCTGTCCCTGCACCTATCACTGAAGTCCTGGGCATCCTCGCCCCGCTCACCCCCAAATACAGGAGGGTGCAATCTAGTCCATCTATCCAATAGCTTCTACGGATCGCCGTCCGTAGCTGGTCAGAGTTCAGGTGTTGCTGCTACCGGCCGGGGCCCGCCCACGGGAAGTGTACCCGAGGTCTGATATACTGTTGCTGCATGTCCCGCGGCCTGGGCAGTAAGGGTCTGGACTCCCCCTCCCACCTGAGATGTGGCAGGATCCGCTGGAAATAAACCAGCATGTGTCATAGTATCCATGAACCACATCATACAGCCCATGACCTCCTGAAATCCTGGTGCGGTCATAAAGTCCACCGGAGCAGGATCTGTTGGGGGCACCTCACCCTGCTCCTCTATAATAGGGTCCTCTGCTGGTGGTGCAACTGGAATAGCTATGGGACGCTCTCGTCCCCTACCTCGGGCCAGTGCCCTCCCCCGGCCTCTGCCACGGCCTTCGAACGGCGGGGGTAGCGGCATCTCCCGGGTCTGGAACGTCAGATGCGCGCGTCCTCACCATCTGTGATAGAATAGAAGAGTGAGATTTAGTATACCATCGACTTCACAATAGAATCCGAATAAAAGAGGTTTCCTAACACCCTATAGCCTCCCGAAAATAAGTACAGACGTCTCCGTACCGATCCGTAAGACTCTAATGGGTTTTCCCGTGACTTATGAGACCTACGTGAACCTAGAGCTCTGATACCATGTTGTCACGACCCAAATCCTAGTTTAGGTCGCGATGGCACCCAACTCCGATGTCAGGCAAGCCAACCTTGAGTACTAGTGATCCCCTTTTTGTTTTTAAAACATTTTCCAATACTTGTGAAATTTTAGGACTTAATTACAAGATAAACAAGTGATTTTAACAACTATAAAGGGAGAAATAATTAAATTAACCACCACCAATAATTACAAGCCAAAAGAATATAATATCCACTACGTGGATATGCCAGGAACTGGCGTCACGAGTCTACGGGCATCTAATCGAAATGAGTATCCAAAAGAAAATACAAGTCTGCCCTACTGTCTGATGGAATATAAACAGACATAGCAAAAGAAAAGAGGAACTCCAAGGTGCTTCCATATAAAACGTCAAGGAGAGCAGCTCACCGAGAAGTCCACACCAACTGTAGGTCAGGGACGAACTCCGTACGAATACCCAGATGCACCTGCCTCATAACCTGTACAATTAAGTACAGAAGCGTAGCATGAGTACATAAACAAATATGTACCCAGTGAGTATCCCGTCTAATCTTGAAAAAGTAGTGACGAGAGGTCGACATGATACTTACTAGGGTCAAAATCTAAATAATATAATAATTTAAAGGCTAGACAGGAATAGCAGTCGTAGTAATTACAAGGACATGAAATATCAAGTATAAGTTTGTAATTACCTTTGCATGTCAAATTTCACTAACACATAATATACAAAATCTCCTTTTTACATGAATCAATTTATACAAGTATCACAAAACTCCCAATCAAATATACAACACATAATATGCCGAAAGCGTACGACCGAAGCATCGCGAAAATAAATGTGCACTGCCGAGGGTCGAACGGCACGAACCATAGATGCATCTTTTACCTCGCTCGCGAATTGAACATGCAACGCAGTTGACATAATGATAGGGCTATCCCGCTCGCGAATCATACATGCGGAGCAGGTGCCCGTATACGTACACAGAATTATCAAGAATCCAGGAATTTAATCAGAGATTATACTTGAAGACAAGAATTTAAGCAATGTAATTTTTAATGTAACTTAGTAAATATTTTCATACCAATTAAAGGATACTAAGCAACTCAAAAATACATTTAAAGTCACCTATAAAGCACATAAAAGCATGCTTGTGAGTCCTGAAACTACCCAACATAACATGATAGTCGCTACGCACGGACTCTCGTCACTTCGTGCGTGTGTTGCCCCCAAAAATATGGACATGATAATATTTATAATCACCTATGGGGACAATTCCCTCTTACAAGGTTATAAAGGAGACTCACCTCGTGCCGAGCCTCCTTTCCGGGTCAAGAACGCGCCCGAAACTCCAAACTCGTCTCTCAAGGACTTGAAACTAGTCAAATATGGTGTACATGAATTAATATATGCTCAAAAGTATGAAATTTACCTAATTAAGTAATTATTTCAACCTACTTTTAAATATCCCAAAATACACCCCGGGCCCACATGCTCGGATTTCAGAAATTCTCGAAGGAAACACTTACCCATAACCTAAGGATCATTAATATATAATTTTTGTATGATTCCATAGCTAATTAGTGGGTAATTCTCTAAGTTTCATAAAGCCCTAGGGTTTTATTCTAACCCTTGATTTTCACTAATTATGAGGTTAAATTTACCTAGGAATTCATGTATTAAACTAACATTAGAGTAGAAATCACTTACCTTTTGGTAGCTAAGTCGTTTGGCTCTTTTCCAAGATCTCAAGGTCGACTATGGGGGAAGAAATAGGGTGAAAATGATTTAGTCTTGTGTTTTAAAGAACCCACTGCGTACAGGGGTACCGCACCTGCGGCTTAAGGACCGCACCTGCGGTCTCGCATCTACGAGGGAAAACTCGCACCTGCGGGATTGGACAAGGGGGTCTGGGCTCGCACCTGCAGAGAGGAGCCCGCACTTGCGGCTCCGCTCCTGCGGATTCTATCCGCACCTGCGAGAAATGGAAACCTCACTTGAAGCCGCACCTGCGAAACAAGGACCGCATAAGCGGTCTCACACCTGCGACTGGGCAACCGCAGGTGCGGTCACACAAGATCAGGTGCACCAGCAGTTGTATGTTGCTGGTTTTTGGCCTCGTTTGGTGCCCGAGCGGCACCTGGGCCCACCCGATCCCCCGTCCAAATATACCAACAAGTCCCAAAGCATAATACGGACTCGCTCGAGCCTTCAAAACACTCACAACAACGCTAAAACTCAAAATCATACCTCAAAACCCCTAAATTCAAACTTAAGAACTTTAAGTTCTTGAATTCGATAACAATGCGCCGAACCGACCTATACTACTCGGAATGATACCAAATTTTGCAAGAAAGTCATAAATGACATAACGAAACTATTACCGGTCTTGGAATTCCGTTCGGACCTCGATAACAAGAAAACACGTTCCAAACCTCAATTTGAACTTAAGGAATCTCTTATCTCGCTATTTGGCGCTGGAACGTTACCGGGTCATCCAAAACCCATTTCGGACATACACACAAGTCCGAAATCATCATACGAAGCTAACGGAACCGTCGAAACTCGATTCCGAGGTCGTTTACTCAAAACGTTGACCGAAGTCAAACTTGGCCTTAAAGGCCAACTTTAAGGAATTAAGTGTTCCTATACTATTCCAAACTCTTCCAAATCATGAACCACCCATCCCCACAAGTCATAAATCATAAAAATCCACTACGAGAAGTCTTATTTAGGGGAACGGGGTCCTATAATGCAATATGACCGGTCGGGTCGTTACAACAGTCTTGACCTATCGCAATTAGATAATCCTCTTCTAGATAGTGAGGTTACTAGAGTTGTTTTCTCCTTCAAACTTTTTAAAGCTCTGGGCCCGGATGGACTTCACCCCTGCTTTTTCTAAAAATATTGGAAAATAGTAGGTCAATCAGTTTTAAAATTTTGCGATGATGTTTTTTCTACACTATCTCTTCCTGATTCTATAAATGATACATATTTATGTCTTATCCCAAAAATTCCTAATGCCAATAACGTAAATAACTTTATACCTATAGGTATATGTAACACTATTTATAAGATAATTACCAAGATCATTTCCAATAGAATCAAGCCTTTCCTACGTAGCATTATAAGCCATTTTCAAGCTAGTTTTTCGAAAAATAGAAGGGATAGTGATAATGCTATTATTATCCAAGAAATCCTTACTAGATTTAATCGCTTCAAGGTTTATAAAGCCTACATGATACTTAAAATCGACTTAGAAAGTGTTTGATAAGTTTGAGTGGTCGTTTATCTATCGAACTCTTAAATACTTTAAATTTCCTTCTAGGATCACGAAACTAATTATGACATGTATATCTACTAATAATATCTCTATCCTAGTAAATGGATCTAAAACTAATTGTTTTAGTCCTAGTCGAGGGATACGACAAGGCGATCCTATGTCTCCATATATTTTTATACTTTGTATGGAGATGCTTTCTAGATACATTAGTCATCAAGTGGATTTTTTAAAAATTGGGATCCTATTTGTTTAAATAATAGAAGTCTTTACTTTTCTCATATTGTTTTTGCTGATGATCTCACTCTTATGGCCAAAGTCAATGACAATACATGTACTACTATCCTTAGTTGTCTTAATACGTTTTGTGACACTTGTCGGGCCATAAGATTAATTAATCAAAATTAAAAATTATCTTTTCCAAAAACTGTCCTAAAGATACTACGCAAAGTTCAAATTTGTTTAATAAGATCAGTGATAACTTTGGCAAATATCTAGTCTTTTCAAGTTTGCGTTGTAAACTTAAAGCCGCTGATTTTCAATATATCATAGACAACTTGAGATCCGAACTCTCTAATTGGAAAACCAACTGCCTTAGCATAGCTGGTAGAACTATTCTTGTATCATCAACTGTTAATACCATTCCTAATCATGCTATGCAATACACACTTCTACCTCAAAAAAATTTAAGTCTCACTGATAAAATTCAAAGAGATTTTATTTGGGATATTACTGAGAATAATAAAAAAGCTCCACCTTTTGAGTTGGAAAAGAATCACAAAGGAAAAATCCAACGGGGGCTTTGGCATTAAGAAGTCTAGATCAAAAAAATTGGCTCTCCTAATTGTTATTACTTGGCGACTGTTCAACCAACTACATTCTCCTTGGTCAAAGCTGCTTATAGCTGCCCATGCAAATAAAACAAAAATAATAAGTACCTCGTTCATTTGGAGTGCTATAGTGATGGGTTGGTATTATTGTAGTAAAGGAATCCTTTGGCCTATTAATGAAAATTCCAATATTGACAAGTGGAACTTTAGATGGATTCTCAATATCCCATGTCTTAGGCACTCTATTCAAGGGCCTCTCTCTTATACAGACTTAAATCTCAAGATCAAAGATCTTAGACTAGATAATGACTGGAATTTCTCCAAATTAAGCTTTGATCTACCGAACTTTATTACTGATAAAATTAGAACTATAAATATTTTCAAGCGTGCTAATAATTTGGACACTCCTATATGGTCTATTAGCAGTAATGGTAGGTTTAGTACAAGTTCTTGTTATACTCTCAGTGAAGAGTGTGAAAACAATGACAAGGATTTCACCTGGATCTGGCAACTTCACTGTCCTACCAAGATAAAATTCTTCTTATGGAAATGCTTCCACAACGGACTCCCTTGTAGATCATATTTAATTCATATTGGCATGAATGTGAATGCAACTTGTCCCGCGTGCAAAAATAAAGATGAAACCATCACCCACATCTTCATTGCTTGTCCTATTGCAAATGCCTTATGGCAAAAATTGGGTTCCATAAATCTCCTTATTACTGATCGTACCAATTAGTTCCTCACTATAAAAGACCTCAATGTCACTCTTGACAATAATTATCTCACTTGGGAAGATCTGTTTCCTTTTATTTTGTGGAGCATCTGAACAATAATGATCAAAATAATACTAACTATCATCTATCTCTTAAGAATATTTTTCAACAAGCCATGAAATTCAAGCTTGTCATAGCCAGGGAGACCAATCGAATCTCAAAAAGTTCCATCAAAGTAAAAAAGGCTTAAACCACCGAGTGGCTCGTATAAGCTTAATACAAACGGGGCTCTTAATGCATGCAAACTGTGTTGCGGAGTTGTTGGAGTCATCCGAAATAGCTCAGGTGACTAGGTGGTCGGTTTCATAATTTTACACATGTTGCTACTCCTATATAAGAAGAACTTTTAACTTTACAACAAGGCCTGCAACTTGCATGTGATCTTCAACTATGGCCTTTGAAAATAGAAACAGACTCAACGAACGTGATTCAATGTCTTGAACATGGTTATCCAACGTACAATACTATTATATGTGAATGCATGTGGTTGATACTTCAACTGAAGCGGGTGGTGGTCAGACATAGCTTTAGGCAGGCAAATCATGTGTCTCATGTTTTGGCAAAGGAACCTTCCAAGGTGTCTAGTCCAAGCCATGCTTTGAGATTTGCAGCTCCACCCCAATTTGTGGAAGCGCGGTTCCTAGAAGACAAAGGTGGAACATACTTTGTTAGATTAATTCGGATAATGTATGCACTAAGCTAGCTGAATATGAAAATCAGAATATCCTAAATGGCATCATTGCAGCATGTAATATGACTATTGTTTATTAATATTAATAATATCAGTATACCAATTTCTCAACAAAAACAAAAAAAAAAGACTTAAGGGATTAGAAAATATATATGGTGAAAATGGAAAAGGGGAGCATAATTCTTTAGGGGTGAAAATGCAAATAACTCTAACAGTTATCATTACTTTGACCGGAAAGGGGCATAAAATTTGACTCTTCCAATATTAGGAATTTAGGAAGTACGGCGTGTGAAATCATTTTGAATTTAATTGTCTTAAAATCCTTTTCTGTTATGAAATATTATAATGGATTCTATAACTCCTAAAGAAGTTACTCCCACTACTCTTCTCCATTTGCCTCTCACTACTTTTTACCATTATGATTGTGACTCCAGCACCTCCATAAACTCCTCCATGATTTTTCTCATGATCCTAATATTTAATATCATGTTCATGGCATCCCTTTATCACCCTATAAATATAGGGTTTGGGCATCACATTGTACACACTTAATTACATGAAAGAAATAAAAATCTTTCCTTTCTCAATCTTTATATTTTTTGTCTATTTTATTGTTCTATATTGTTACTTTGAGCTAAGTTTCTTAACAAGTTATCAGCAACTAACCGAGTGGGAAGATAACTTATTTGACGATGAAATTATAAATGGCTGACAACCTTGAATCAATTTGGTTGAGCATGTGAAAATCTGGGCATTTCGTATGCCATATCAATGTTGTGTTTGCTTCTGTTATACAAGGAGTATAATGTTTCAGTTGCCATGAATTCTGCAATTAACTTACGTTAATATTTAAGACTTGGTTTAATTTGTGTTACTTAATAATTTGGTTTCATTTTTGCAGATGTATACATATGGAGTACGTGCTTTCGAGTGACAAACAAGAGCATATTACGATGTTTTGACATCATCTTTCATATGTACTGCTCCGACAGTTTGCAAGCCAAGATTATGGAATTGTTAACTATTGAGAAGGTTTCTAATTAATCTTAAAAAATAATAAGAATTTATATTTATGTTGTGGTCAAAATAAATTTTGTATAACTAAGATAGTTTTATTCCTTTTATATTTGATCATGTGGTTGTTCGTGAAAAAGATCAATCTGAACTTTCATTAAAGTTCGGGAAAAAATAACTGATAATTAGAAAGTAGTATATCATGAAAGGCTCAACGGTGAGTCCATTTATACTTATTATGTCATTGTATAAGGGTAAGACATCGGGTTTGTGTCCTGGTGCACTATGATGATAAGAGTTAGATTTGAGTCCCAACTCATTATGGCCTAACATGCCTTTATATGGGTAAGGCTTTGGGTTTGAGTCACAATGCACCATATTGATGATATAATGATGACTAAAGAAAAAATAATGTATCTTTCATGAAAAAGCATGAAGTTTGTCTCACTTGATTTGCTCCGTTCTTGAAATGAATGTGGTAGCGGTGCATAATAAGTCTAAATAAATACAAGTGGTTGACCAATAAACGTGGGTGTGTCAAAGATCAAATAATAACAGTAATCATTATGGTAATTGTAAAAAGGAGAACAATAAGCGTTCTCAAAAAAATGATCCTTCAAAGGTGAAGGAATATGTATCAATATGGTCTGTTAATACGGTTCATGTTCACATGATTATAGTCCATTCGTTGAAAATGTGACTTGTGATAAACATTGTAAATGCAGGCTCATTCCTAAAAGTAAATGTTGAAGTATATATGTGATAAAAATTATGCATAAGAATGTGTTTATGCATGGTTGGATAAATATCACAACTCACCTCTAAGGAAGGTTTGAGAGAAATAAAGATATTGAATATTACAATGTGGTTGCACGAATATGTCATTGGTCACCTACATGCGGTATGCCAAAAATATTTTGTCGTGCCTTATAAAAGGTTATTAAACGCAAAGTTAAAGCAAGAAATAATTTTACTTATGATGATTTTGACCATGACAATGATATATGATTTTCTCTATGGATCAGATGAGATATTCACCACTTGGAAGGTAAGCTAAAATATCTTGTTGTACGAAATTAATTGAGATGTGTTACTACCCGGATTAATGAAATTGTTCTTGATATTTATAATGTAACAAGTCTCAAAAGAAACTTTTTGAGTTTCAAATATAATAGCCAAAGTGGTTGGCATTTGAGACTATAAATGAAAGGAAGATTAAAAATCTTCATATTACTATAATCATACCGGGTAAATATGAAAGGTTACCCGACTTTTCTTCTAGTAGTACTACATGTGTATAAGCATGATGATGAAATAACATGCCGCAAGTAAACTAGAGGTTTACTGAAACAAATATCAGTTGGCATGACCGGTTGGCTATCCTGGTTCAATTATGATATAAATATTAATTGAGAATTCAAATTGGCATATATTAAAAAAAATACAAGATTCTTCAAGAATCCTCGTGTGCTGCTTATTCTCATGATATACCAGTTAAGGTTGGCATTGAATCCCTTTATTTATGGAACGAATAAAAGGTGATATATATATATATATATATATATATATATATATATATATATATATATAGGCCCAGTCACCTGCCATGTTGACTATTTACTATTATATGATTTAAACAGATGCATCTATTGTATGGTCACATGTGCGTTTGTTATAAACTTGCAGTTTGGTTTTTGCAAGGTTATTTGCTCAAATTATTAGAGCACATTTCCAGAATATAAATTATGATAATTTATTTTGAAAATTCTGGCTTAAATCCAAGTTGGTTTAGCAGAAATTGTATGCCTTCAATTATAGCTAAACCATTGGTTATGAGAACAAAACTCTCAAATAGAAATTTGGTATGAGGTGTATTATTTAATATACAACATAAGTGTACGCATCTAGCCAATAAGTTATGATAAATTCTCTCTATTTTAATTGGTTCAGGGTCAGGAACCAAATAATTTTAATCTAGAAATATGGATGTGCTATATAATTTAATTGTTCCACCACAATGCACAAAGATGGGTCCCCAAAAAAAGTTCGGGATATGTGTTGGTGATCCCAGCATTATGGGGAGAAAATGGGTAGCTGAAAAAGTGATACGTGGAATAAATTATCATGAATACATCTAAATCCTCGTACAAGAAAATGTGAACTTGAAGTTCAAGTGATAATTCATTTGCAAAATATTGTGAGACGTATTTGTTGACCCAGAGCTAAATATTATATTTCAGTTGCTAATACTCCAAATAGAATAAAGTCCATGATGGACATGGTCTATGGAACGCATGAAGCGTAATATACAAATTGGTTCCAAAGATAAAACTTCTTGAAGAATGAGTGGAGCAAATGATCAAAATGGTCATAAAAATGGAGGGCATGGTTCGTTGTTCAATCTATTTGGTTGTGAGGGTACTGTCATATTATGATATTCAACAAGATTCCAATTACATTGAAGATGATACTCCATGCATAGCTCAATTGAAAGAAGGACTATCGAAGGAGACAAAATAAACGTATTTCACCAAAGTTTTATTCCAGACATGATTGATGTTCAACAAATTTATTCAAGTGATAATTTGACAAACTTCTTCACAAGGCATTGCCAACCTCAGCAATTGAGAAGTTGTTATACATGATTGAAATTCATCGTCTCTGAGATATCAAGTGATATTTTTGTCAGGGGGAGTATAGCACGCGCTCCACTCTTGTTCCCGTCGCACAGGTTTTGTCCCAATGGGTTTTCCTGGCAAGGTTTTTAACGAGGCAGCAGACAATGTGTATTACATGATATGTGTACTCTTTTTCTTAACTAGAATTTTTTTCCACGGGGTTTTTTCCTAGTAAGGTTTTAACGAGGCACATTATCTATAGACATCCAAGGAGGAGTGTTATGATATATTATAACGGATGTCTATAACTCCTAAAAAAGTTACTCCCACTACTCTTCTCCGCCTCCCACTACTTCTTATCATTATGATTGTAACTCTCACACCTCCATAACCTCCTCCATGATCTTCCCCATGATACCAATAGTTAATACCATGTTCATGGAATCCCTATATCGTCCTATAAATAGAGGGTTTTGGCATCACATTGTACACACTTGAATACATGGAAGAAATAAAAATTTCTCCTCTCTTAATCTCTATATCTCTTGTCTATTTTATTGTTCTATATTGTTACTTTGAGCTAAGTAATATTTTCTCATTTTTCTTAACATTGTTCAAAACTAAAATGATTAATAATGACAATGAGATTCGAGGGAAAAATGACAGAGAGAGAAAAAAAGAGGAGGATAAGAGAGGACTAAGGTACAAGATACTCGCCAAAACGATTGGTTTGGCTTATAGATTACCAGTTTATAAATATAGTAAATCGATAACCGAACCGATAAGATATCGGTTATCGATTATCAATCTCGGTTCAGTTATAGATTTACCCGATAAGATAACTCAATATAGTTCTAAAGGTAAAAAGTAATGAAGGATAATGTGTATTGTATAAAGAATATAATAAACTTTCTCGACTATTGTAACTCTCTCAAAGCATATGATAAACCTTACAACATTGTTTCTCTATGTGTTGAATGACAAATTTGGGAGAGTTACAACACTAGATAGAGGTAAAAATAGCACGGGCTAGCCAGTTTTTCGGACTGGTCATTCAAAAATAGTCAGTGTTTGGAGAGCCATTGAAAATAAACCACTATTATACTGCAACACGAAAAGTTCCAACATAATATACTGGAGGTCGGTGCATCAGTGTATAAACTTCCAGCATATTATGTTGAATCTCCAACACGCGGAAAGTTTCAGTATAATATACTGGAGATTGGAGCGCTTGTGTATAAATTTTCAGCATATTATGTTGGACCGGTATATTATACTGAAACTCCACTATATTATGTTGGAGTATTTTCCAGATTTTGAACAGTGTTTTCGTTCAGATTTATCTTTACATGAAAAGTTGCTAAATTTTGATTATTTTTGAAACTGTGACTATTTTTGAATGACCGCTTGTAAATCTGGCTATTTTTTAATTTCTCCCTAGATAGAGAATTGGGAGAACTGAAAAATTAATAGATGAATTTTTCATAAACAAAAGATCTTCCTTATTCTTGAAGAATGAGGGGCAAAGGGATTGATCAAGAAAGATCTTTTGTTCTTCTTATTTATAAGATCATGATTGGATCTGCATATGTTTGGTAAAGAGAATAATCTTATCCTTTGAGAATAATTAAAAATAGATAGTGTTCAATTGAAACATGAAAACACGAGTAAATTTGTCCTAGTTACTCTTCGGGACGGAGTGGAAGTAGGGGGATTCTCGAACGCGGAAAGGATTCAATGAATTCGAAAGAATTGAACGTGGAGTCGTATGAGGTGAAAATATCATGTACGGTTATGTAGAGTGGCAGTAAGGGTGACTTATATGTCAACTCTTCTACTATCACCCCAAAAAAATAAAACTCTGCCTTACGTAAAATTGCCAGAGTACGATTAACCTCTGGATTTGAAATCACTGTTTATATACCCGGTGTTGGCAATAATTTACAAGAACATTCTGTAGTCTTAGTAAGAGGGGAAGGGTTAAGGATTTACCCAGTGTGAGATATCACATTGTTCAATGAACCCTAGATGGCGTCGGAATAAAAGATTGTCAACAAAGGCGTTCTAGTGCGTTGTAGATTCTTATCCAAGACTTGTATCATTTGATGATGCCATGTGAATCGCTAGAAACATGTGAAGTGTATGGCTAACCCAATAACGAAAGTTTCGTAAGGGGACTGGAGCAGGCTACCATGAGACAAAAGATCTTCTTTCTAAAGAGATTCGATTCGGAACTCTTATATGTCCAAGGTTTAATATTGAAATAATTTCAGAGGTTTTTCCTGACTTTGTCCGTGTCAACAAACAATTCGAAATACCTCGACTTTTTTAGAACAGGTCCGAGTCAAATAGCAATGATTCGAAGCACTTCTTTTACACTATTTCGGAAACCCAAGGACTCAATCGTATGGATATGTAAAATACAGGATTTCCAATTCCTAGCAGGAAAGGGAGGAAAACGGATACTCAATTTAAAGTGAGTAAACAGAACTTCATACTCTATCTCGTAGATAAATATAAAATTCTGCGGAAAGCCCTATTCGATGAAAGTCGCATGTACGACTTGGAGGGAGATCCTTCATATCTTTCGATATTCACCTTACAATATGGGGTAAAAAAGCCAAAATAAGTGATTTTAGCCCTTATAAAAAGAAAACTGGTTCTTGAACCCCTTTCACGCTCATGTCACGTCGAGGTACTGCAGAAAAAAATAGCAAAATTCGATCCACTATTGTTTAGTGGCTATTAACTTCCTATAGATATCATTTACATAATTACTACCTATAGCTATTATTCAGTTGTTACGGTAGTGTATTTGATGTATTCATGAATACAACAGCAAAAAGCGCCTAAAAATTAGGGTATTCCGGCTGTACGCGCATGTATTCATGAATACAACAGCAAAAAGCACCTAAAATCATAATAGTCCGGTTGTACGCGCATGTATTCGCATATATTTGTGCTACTGTATTCATGAATACAACAGTAAAAAGCGCCTAAAATCAGGGCAGTCCAGCACGCGCATGTATTCACATGTATTCGCGCCATGTATTCATGAATACATCAACAAAAAACGCCTAAAATCAAGACAGTCCAGTTGTACGTGCATGTATTCACATGTATTCGCTATGATGTGTATTCATGAATACAACAGTAAAAACGTCTAAAATTAGGGCAGTCCAGTTGTATGCATGTGTATTCACATGTATTCGCGTCATGTATCATGAATACAGTAATGGCAATCACCTTAAAAACAGGTATGTCCAGCTGTCTAAGAGAGGGGGAAACATCAATAGCGTATTTCATGCCTTATTTCATGCCTCAATGATAGTATATACCATAAATACTTATTTTGCTATAAAATATAAAAGGTAGCTATAGAAAATAATATTAAAAAATGATTTTCATTTATAATAAATTGGGTGTATACCTTTATCTTGTGCCGAGGGTCTACCAGAAACAGCCTATCTACTCCTCCGGAGTATAGGTAAGGTCTGCGTACACACTACCTTCCCCAAACCCCACATGTGGGATCTCACTGGGTTGTTGTTGAAGTTGGTGTTGGGTGTATACCTTTACTATAGAAGGTAAAATTTTCACATTTGTACTCCTAAGGGTAAAATCATATTTTTATAAAGGTTTATTGGGTTTTCGCTTAAACCGTTTATAAAATTTAAAAAATCAATACCCGAACCGATACCCAATAGTAAAATAACACTAAACCGTTACCGAACCGTTAACCCAATAATCCGATGGCCAATACCGATAACCCAATAAGCTTTTTTTCGGTTTGGGCTATCGGTTTTTACCCGATATATGCCCAGCCCTAGCTCCATCTACTCCATAACAATCAATCTTACTACGTGACCCTTTCTTAAGGGGTAAAAGTTCTACTGCTGTGCTTTCTCATTTTGCTCCCCTGGAATGTATTCAGTCATGAGCCTTAAAAAATAGGTATCAACAACTTCTCTTCCAATTCATTGATTGAGGGGAGGAATTTACCTTCATACTTTTCATCCCAACTGCATTTCAACAGCCATCTCTTCACACTCGACAAAAGTAAATTTAATAAGATAAATTGAATATAAAAAGAGCAAGTTGTTTGAGAAAGGTTGTTGCTCCTTTTTGCATCCTAGTATCCTCCTTCCTCCCAACAATAGTAGAAGCAAGCAAACTGTAGTAATAGCACAGAAGTCATAACATTCAATATTCCAGTTGTCAAGGCAACAAGAAAAATTGGAATGCATTGTCAATAATACATAAAATTTTCCAACTTTCACCTAAGAAAGTCGCATGCATGCCGCGAAACTAATGACAACAAAAAAAGTGTCTTTTCCTGAAATTATTCAGACTCACAACTGAAATGCAGTTAACTCAATGGAGCTGGACACTTCGTTTAAAGAGCAAATTTGCTACTTCCACTGTAAAATTAAGGTTGGAATTTACAAAATTAACAACTCACATGGACAAGTTGCACATTCTCTCCAAAGGAAAAAAAATATCACCAGAACATAGCAGAAATCTTAAATGCAGCCAAAAGCTGGTAAACAAACAGGAGATGGAGGACTACAGCCAATTAAGATGATCCAGAATGCGCGGCATGTGATAGTAAAAACATCTCCTCTTAGCATTTAGGCTACAGAGTTGAAGAAGTTCTAGATTTTCTCATCTTTTCATCTTGTGAAGCAGTAGGTGGTAACGAGGAAGATGAGATCGTGGCATGGTAAGACGAAGATGCTAGCTGAGCAAATGCTGGAACAGCACCACCTGTAAGGTTTCAACCACGGAAAAGCATGTCAAATGGAACATCATAAGGGAATAGAGACAAGGTTTCCAAACTCACAGTCTAGATACAATAATAGGTAACAAAAACGAGCTTTTGTTCCAACGGAGGGAACCTCTTTGGATCTCCCTCCTATCAAAGAAACCAACACAAAGTACAAGCAGACAGAAAATGAAAGTGGAATCCAAGGTTTTCTTTGTCAAATTCAAATTTCCATTATCATCTCATCCTAGTCCAGCCAATTGATATGAATAAGGTTCAAATCGGCAAAGGATTCCATGAGACAGATCTAGCTGAGGATCGCCATAATTCAAAGTAGTTACGGGAGCAACAGAAGGAAAAAAAATAAATACTAAGAACAACTCACTTATTCCAAAAAATAAATACTATAAATATAAGAATAAGTAAAGGCATATTTATTTATTCAATTTGGTCTTCCAACTCCCATATGTAGTCAAGCCCAGCAAAAGCAAAGCATCCACCATACAGGTGTCATGAGATAGGTATTGAGATGAAAAACCTACTTTAAGTAAAATACAGTGTGATCTCTATGTTCATCTAACTACCATTTTCCTTCACCTATACTATTTATATGTTTTCCATTTTCCCTAACAAAGGAGGAAATGAACATCGCTTGCTTATACAATACATGTAATTTTAGAAGTAAACAATGCAAACATACATCAAAGAGAGTTGTTAGCTTTAAATTGACGGAAACAATTAAATTCTCCATTTTATATTATCTGTCTCAAAAAATGCACAAGTCTCAAACTGTTCAAAGATTATAAGGCAGTAACCTCTAACAAGTCACTCAACAATTTGGTTCACGAGTATTAAGCTTATAAATCACTGATCTAATACCGGAAATTAATTTCTGCAACTTTTGGGGATATAATTTGTAAATTAGAAACTGAGAAGAAAAGGAGAAATGATTGACGCAAATTACAGAATATTTTTATTTGAGAATAATAGTCAGATAAAATTAGTATGCCTTTGGAAAGGAGTAATGATAGTCTTAGTCTGACAAAAAGCGTGAAAAAGCGCCAAGATCTGTGACCTTGCTAGATTATCAGGCTCATGTGCTAATAGAGTACTAAATATTTAAGCTATCAGTAGGCGCCACCTTATATCATCATATTTTGTGTAAGCACAAGCAATCACGGGTAGATTATGGCTTGTCTGGTACGTAATCCGTCGAGAGACAAGTGCTGACTTGGCCCACTCATTCATTTTTCAGGTGATTTACAATTTTTTGGTGACTAAAACTGTCTTTTGAAATCTTTTCAAAAAGGTGTTTTCTTCATAAAACCAGAGGAACACTTCTACATCTAGATATTCAGCAAATAATACCATTTCATCAATGGTCCCAAGTATGGCAGATTGAACCAATGGTGCACTAAACCTGTGACATGTCGGAATGGTGTAGCTGTCTGGAACTACATAAGAAGTCTGTGGGATGAACTCAGACTAATGCGAGAGGTAAATTGCGCAACGGGAAATTAATGAGATTCTGGTTAGATAAATGGTTGGATACTCGTTCGCTAATGGAGATGTTTCCAGAATTTATTCAACATTGTGCAGAATAAAAAAATACTATGTAGATGAATGCAAATGTGAAGGTGGTGGAATATACAATTCAGAAGGAATTATTTTGATTGGAAAATTGGTAGAGTTAACTCTTTGTTTGATAAGCTGGAGAATGCTGTAATTCAAGAAGGTTTAGCAGATTCTACGGCTTGGACAGTTCAGGCAGATGGAAGATTTTCTATAAAATCTTGCTACAGGTTGCTGTTGAGGCTGAATAACACGAAAGATAAATATGGGCCATGGAAAATGATAGGGGAAACACAGGCCCCTACAAAGTAGCACAATCGCATGCCTTAGATGGATAGCACTGCGAATGAGTGTCTAGCACAAGATAATCTACAAAGAGGAGTTTCTTTTTTTATAAGTACGAATAAGAGGTTTCAGGCTGATCGCTGCTATTTATGTGAACCTTCAGTGGAATCAATGAACCATCTATTTCTGTTTACCCGTGAAATGGTACAGTTGAATTTGTTGGGTGGGTTATAGACAAGCGGACCGATTTGATCCAAAAAAGGTAAATAAATAATATTAGAAGTAAGACTTAGCGATTAGAATTGAGGAAGATGACAAGCCTGGCTCCGAGAACAGCGTTTTTAAGGACAGAAATGAGAATAATATCAAAGTAAATAAGATTGTTTAATTGAGAGCAAAAATTGAATACAACATAAGTTTAGCCAAGAATTCCGTGCCTTACAATGTTTGCTCAGCCTGCTACTTATAGCTATGTCTAGAGAAACAAGATCCAAGGATCAAGTCCCACTTAAACGATAATTAAGGAGTCATTAGTGAATATGTAACGGCAAGTCATGAATGCAAATATTCTCTGCAACGGTTGCCCATTCAATGTTTAGAGACTGTTCTTCATTGAATGTCATCCGATGGATAAAATTCAATATTCTCCAATTGACCATACTCCCTTCGGTATTCACCCGATATCAGCTGCAACCATTGCTCCCGATACTGAGGGTTACTTGATCTACCTTTTGCCCCGTTCATTATGAACCAATTTTAAGCTATACAATTTCTGCACTGTTGTACTATATGAAAGCTTTGGACTCTAATTCTTAGATTTGTTTGGGGTGCAATGGACTGTGCCGGGGAGCTTGAGAAAGCGCTTTGTAGCTGGCAGAACCAGAGTACAAAGAAGGAGCAGAAACTAGCTTGGAGAACAGTTACATTATGCATTCTGAGGACAGTATGGACCAAAACAAATCACAATGGAATGGAGGATTTAACTCATGTCAAATACAACATGCCATAAAAATTTGTAATTTTGGTGTAAGCCAATTCTAGTCAATACGTTAGAAGATGTCCTAAACATGAATGACTCCTTACAGTTATAAAGTGGTCAGTCTCACCTGGCTGTAATCCTAACAGCAGGAATGCTGGTATTTGCAATAAAATTACTTATCCCAAAAAAAAAAATCATCATATTTTCAGTTTTGAATCGTACTAGGAAATTTACCAAAAAGTTTGTGCTTTATGGTTCTATGAACAGCTTCTAGAGATATTTTCTCTCTAAATATCTTACCTTCAAACATTTTTTACTCAAGATCTTGCTTTAACACTTTTAAACCACCAAATTGAGAATATGCCAAGCTAAGACACTAGTCTACAACACTATGTACCTTAAGGACTAGTAACAACCTCAAGGAACACCTCAGTTGCACATACTTGCTTTCCTGAAACCTTCTTATGGTGAAATAGAGCTGAAAAATGTTATCTTGTTTAGACCATTCTAAGCTTCATGACTTGTAACCCTTTCGGCCCCCACCATTTTGCACAACTGTCTATCCCCACTCAGTAAGAAAGCGCAAAGCTTACTACTATGTTCAGCTTAGGTTCATCTGATACAGTGTTATCAAGGACGAAAAGCACAGAAAAACTATAAGGTTTGATGGAGCTTTAAGTGCAAATAAAGTGTGGGCTTTAACGAAGAAAGGCGCAAATGGAGACAAACTACAACTATGTATGTGTAGTCCAACACTAATATCGATAAGTATGAATACTAAATATACGGAGAAAAAAATTGAAGAAAATTTACGATAAAGTGAATATCAATAGTTTAATGTCGCCTCTTCGAGATTACGCTCATTCGCAAGGAAAAGTATGCCTTAGAGCCTTGATGAAAACAATGAAGCGCCCTCTAAGCGAGGTGAAACGCTCAACATGTTTTGAGCCTCGCTTCCGGGCTTAAACGCGCTTTAAGCGCGCCTTTGACAACACTGATATGATTAATGGAATATTTAGAGTCATTGTAACAAAAGCTTTTCTACTTTTACATAAGAGAATTCACCATCTTACCAATCTGCCAACACTAAAGCCTATAATTTTCTTCATGTTCTTAGCTTGATGTACTCATGATGAACAATATAACTTGCTCTCAATTTTTGTCGATCCGAAGGCAACGAAAGCCCTAAAATTGTCCTCCATCAATGCTACTAAGTACTCTATTCTAATTATTAAAATATAATGATCGTGCTAAAGTGAATAGGCTATTTCACAGAAGGCTTTAAAAATCTGTAATAGAATAGACAATTGTAAAGGTTTGAAAAAGCAAGTTCAAACCTGCTAGCCCTGCACATGCAGATGAGAAAACTATCACAGGAGGGGCCTGCATAGACAAAACGAAAAAGTAAAAATATAGCAGGTAAACCACCAATATAAAGGTGAGAGAGACAGACAGCTAAAGAATAGGAACGAGTGAATCAATTCCTTTTTTGTTAGATAATGGAGTAAATCTATTATATTTCTACATTACATGTTCTATACTTTTGTCATGTACCTAAATATGCTTTACTATTGTGTAAAACACTTATATGACTTAAGGTTGTGTTGATAGAATTCAGAAAATTGGCACATTATCTCTCCTAGACTAAAGTCTAGTGCTTTAAAATTTTGCCGTAGCTATGAATGCTAGCATCTATAAGCTTTCGGAGACATTATTAGAAGTTTCTTCTGGGTCTCCTTAAACATTCACATACTACAGCATAAGGAAGTAGGAAAAAAGAATAACTTACACCAACAAGGAAATGCAACCACATAGGTCCTTTAATACACCTTCTAACGATCGGCATCACTGCAAGTAGAAGAATGAGATATAAACAGGACTTGTCGGTTAAGATTAACATGATCGTCATACAAGCAACATTTTCACCTCACTGTGGATTCCAGATGCATATAACACGAGTATAGTACTCAGACAAAAGTTAGACCTCTCAGATGAACATATCAGTATCAGGAAAAATAGCAAAATCAAAGTATCTTTTACTCATTTATTCCCACAGAATTCAAATTCAAAACGAATGTTAGTATGCCTGATCAATACCCAGATGGGTGGTGTAATTTCATGTTACAGCATGGTTTGGTTGTCACATGAAGCAGCGCATACAACAACAACAACTAAGTCTTAGTACCAAGCTAATTGGAGAGACAGAGAGCAATATGAATCCCCAGTATCCATATAGAGAAAATTATAATCAACATAGAGCACTAAACCTCAGGAAAAAAAGTATAAACCTTAGGAAAAAAAGTATATAAGTGACACGGAAAACCGGTTAACAAGAAGAATGGCAAATGTTAACCAAATACAGAAAGTAAGGATGGTCAAAACACAGGTTCATACCATGGTTGAACCCATAGAATGCACTTGTAGTCCCACCAACTGCAGAACCAATCTGAACCATTAAGTAAGTAGTTAAGTAGCAGGGAAAGAGCGATGAATTAGGACAAGCAGATTTAGAGACAAAACAGGCGATTTATGCAATACATTTTCTATTACGATTTCATAGAACTTTTAAACGGTGATTTCAGATTTACATTTAACACACTTCTAAAAGTACAGGTACTACTACTATTCTATGTAACTCTCATATGTTGCAACATTAAAGAATTAACATTTATTTATCAATTCAACTTAAATACCAACATTTCAGGGGTAAATTTCACAAATGCTCATATAACTATGACTTTTGTTCACCAAAGTCAAATAAATATGTTTTTTGCACACAAAAATCATAAAATTTTTACTAACTCACACAAAAATCATAGTGATCGGAAAACACAACTTTCCTATAGTAATTTCTTGTTCCATATTTTTTCAGTCTAATAAGTAATAATTCAATTAAAATAGAAATGACCCAACCCGACCTCACCTGACCCCAATACTCATATATATAAACTAAAATAATACTAAAAGTGAATCCTCTGAAATACGATACTTCTATCTTTTATTTTATTTTCAAGATTTTCATTCAAATTGATAGCACCATTTTTTCAAGAGCTCTCTAATTGTCCATATCTTTTTTTTTTCTAGCCCAGAATCTCACGCATTTCAAACTAACTTATTTGGGGGGGGGGGGGGGGGGGGGGACTCACCTTTAGTATTTTTCTAATTTATGTATAAGGGTATTGGATTGGGACTGGTCAGTTCCGATCCAATATAATTGACCGATCGATAAAAACTAATTGCATTCGCTAGCCAAAAAGTTGATAAAATATGTATCTTTATCTATATAATACACAAATATGCAAGTATATATTTTTTATTATTATATGTGGAAGCGGCTAATATATATATATATATATATATATATATATATGTATGTATTTCTTCTATTTTAATTGGGTTATTACTTATTAGACTGAGAAAAAAATAAATACAACAACAACAAACCCAGTTTGATCCCAACATATGGGGTCTTGAGAGAATAAAAAATAATAAATGGGAAATAAAAAATACTACCGCAAAGTTGTGTTTTTTGGTCAATATGATTTTTGTGTGAGTTAGTGAATGTTTTATGATTTTTGGGTGAGAAAACATAGTTATAGGACTTTGGTGAAAAAAAGTTCATAATTATATGAACAACAACAACAACAAAAAACCCTGTTTGATCCCAACATGTGGGGTCTGGGGAGGGTAGTCTGTACGCAGACCTTACCCCTACCTAAATGCAGGTAGAGAGGTCGTTTCCAATAGACCCTCGGCTCAGGAAAGGCAAGAAGAAAAAGAGGGAAGCAAGGAAGGAAGAAAGATGGAAGCGAGAGAAAAAAAAAAGAAAAAAAAATCAAAGAATATCCAATAATAGCAACACGAAATACAATACCTGAGGCGAACAAAACCACATACCATAGTAAAAATCAAAGAATATGAAAGAAAATGCATGCTACTAAGCCTATCGGTGAACCCTATAAACTACCTACTAACCTTCCCTTCTATCAAGTGTCATGTCCTCAGTGAGCTGAAACAGCTCCATGTCCTGATGTCCTGCCTAACCACTTCTCCTCAGTACTTCTTAGGCCTACCTCGACCCTTTCTCAAACTCTCCATGGCCAAACTCTCACACCTCCTGACAAGGGCCTCAATGCTTCTTCTCCTAATATGTCCGAGCCATCTCAGCCGCGACTCCCGCATCTTGTCCTCCACGGAGGCTACTACCACTCTGTCCCGGATAGCTTCATTCTTAATTCTATCTCGCCTGGTACACCCACACATCCATCTCAACATCCTCATCCCTGCTACTCTCATCTTCTACACGTGGGAGTTCTTGATACAACATAGCGGGTCGAACCACCACTCGATAAAATTTACCCTCAAGTTTTAACGGCACATTCTTATCACATAGAACACCGGAAGCGAGCCTCCCCTTCATCCATCCCGCTCCAATGCGATATGTAACATCTTCGTCAATCTCCCTGTTACCCTGGATAATAGACCCGAGATATTTAAATCTCGCTCTCTTGGGAATAACTTGAGCATCAAGATTAACCTCTACGTTTGCATCATGGGTCTCACTGAATTTGCACTCCAAGTATTCTGTCTTGGTCCTACTCAGTTTGAAACCTTTAGACTCCAAGGTCTGTCTCCAAACCTCCAACCTCGCGTTAACTCTGATATGCGTTTCGTCAATCAACACTATATCATCGACGAATAGCATGCACCAAGGCACCTCCCCTTGGATGTGACGCGACAGTACATCCATCGCCAAGGCAAACAAAAATGGGCTAAGAGTCAATCCCTGGTGCAACCCCATGACCACAAGAAAATGCTCCGAGTCACCATCCACAGTCCTCACCCGAGTCTTAGCATCATCATAAATATCCTTAATCACCCTAATGTACGCTACTGGAACGCCGCTAACCTCCAAACACCTCCACAAGACCTCCCTCGGAACTTTATCGTATGCCTTCTCAAGGTCAATAAACACCATATGCAAATCCTTCTTCCTCTCCATGTACTGCTCCACTAATCTCCTTACCAGATGAATCGTTTCCGTAGTCAAACGCCCCGACATGAATCCAAATTGATTCTCGGAAATAGACACGAACCTCCTCTCCCTGGCCTCCACCACCCTCTCCCAAACCTTCATAGTGTGACTCAATAACTTGATACCCCTATAATTATTGCAATTTTTGATATCATCCTTGTTTTTGTAAAGCGGAACCATCGTACTCCACCTCCACTCTTCGGGCATCTTCTTTGTCTTAAAAATAACATTAAATAGCCCAGTGAGCCACTCCAAACCTGCCCACCCCGCGCTCTTCCAGAATTCCACCGGATTTTCGTCTGGCCCCGTTGCTCTGCCCCTGCACATCTTACGCATCGCCCCTTCCACCTCCTCTACCGTAATCCACCTACAGTATCCAAAATCCCGCCGACTCTCGGAGTGCTCCAACTCACCCAGCACAATACGTCTATCCCCCTCCTCATTCAACAGTTTATGGAAGTATGTCTGCCATCTTCTCCTAATGAGTGCCTCGTCCATCAACACTTTGTCATCCTCGTCCTTGATGCACTTGACTTGGTCTAAGTCACGGGCTTTCCTCTCCCTCACCTTGGCCAACCGGTACCACCTCATGTCCCCGCCTTTGCCCTCGAGCTCCTCGTACAAACGAGCAAACGTTGCGTTCTTAGCCGTCGTAACTGCTAACTTTGCCTCTTTCTTTGCCTTTATGTAACACTCCCGATAAGTCCTTTTTTCCTCCTCGTTTGTACTCTCTACTAGCTTTAAATAGGCAGATTTCTTAGCTTCCACTTTACCTTGAACCTCTCCATTCCACCACCAGTCCCCTTTATGACCCCAGGAGAACCCTTCGTGACCCCTAAGACCTCTCCCTCAGCTACCCTAATGCAATCCGCAGTCATGGACCACATACTAGACGCGTCCCCCATACTTATCCAGGCCATCATAGCCAACAACTTCTTCCCTAACTCCTGAGCTTTGTCCTTGGTCAAGTTACCCCACTTGATCTTTGGTTGCCTGCACCCCGCCCTCTTCTTCCTACTCGTCTTGATCTCCAGGTCCATAACTAGGAGCCTATGTAGAGTCATGAGGTCCTCACTCGGAATGACCTTTTGTGAAATTTACCGAATATTTCTGCTATAAAACCAACTTTAAGCATTCTTCGTATTTTCTTTTCGCTGCTACTAGGGTCGGCTCCAATGTTAGAAGTAGTAAGGCCCGTGCCTTAGGCCCTCAATTTGGGGGGGCCCGTGTTTTTAAAAATATTAGGTTCATAGGTATTTAAAAAAAATATTTAGTAATTTAATACAAAAGTAGAGTTTTTAATATAAAAAGAAAAAAAAATTAGATTTATAAATAAAGTACCAATTTGACTTAATGGGTAGATGAATAATTTTTCTAACGTTTCAATATTCCACCTTTTACTCCATTAAAAATTTTACTCTCTCTTCCTTAATTTATTCAAGTCAATCTTTCTTTTTCCCAATCTCTTCATATTTCAGAAACCCCTACATATTTTCTATCTTTCTCTTTGATATTTTTACTCACCTTCTTTCTTCAAGATTTCACTACTCACCTTCTTTCTCCAAGATTTCATTACTTCAAGTGTTCAACAATAATTTCAAGCTTCCAATAGTTCTATACTTCTATTGCCCTATAAAATCCTTAACTAAGATCAACAATATCTCAAGAAAGATTAAATGAGTTGGCTATACTATCAATTGAAAAGGAATTATAAGAGAAAATCGATTATAAAAAAGATTATTAACAACTTTGTATCTCAAAAAGTTGGAAGAATATACTTCAAATAAAAACATATTTGATAACTTTCTTTTAAAATTTAGGTCTCGTATTAAACTTTGGCTTTAGGCCTTGCATAAGCTTGAGCCGCCCTTGACGGCTACTAACACAATCAATATGCATGTGCAATTTAACATGTCTACTCAAGGGTAAAAAAGTAGTATTAACATAATAATTAATTGAAAATCTGAAATCGAACCATAGAAAAGCTATCACGAATCAGAGGGGGAACCGTCCACTGGCTTGTCTCCTGCAAAAATGGAATGGCAGAAACACTCTCACACATATATACATATAATACAGAACTAAACGGAAAAGGAATAGAGAAAGGGTTGCTTTTACCATCTCCTTAGAAAGAGGACCCGCACAGTGCGGGCATCTCATATTACTACTACTACTACCGCTATTATCTTCGTCTCTTCTCTGGTTTGGTTCCTTCATCATCATCACCACTTCATCAATTCTATAGAGAATCTCTGCTTTATGCAGTTGGGGCACTGGAGCAACAGGAATCACCAAATCCTTGCGTTTTGGAGAAGATCACCTGGCTCTTTTTTACCCAAATTTTCTGGATTCTACGGACTAAATTGCTTCTTCACAACCCTGTAAAGCAACATACCTTAAGTTGCTTCATGATATATAGCCAATGATAGAACGAATGAACAGCCATATCATTTGCTACTACTTCTATCAAGTTCAGAAATCAAAAGACTACTCGATCCCACGATCTAGTTAACTGAGCAACTTCAATACAACAAGGCAGAGCTTCTGTAACCAGTAAAAATATTCAGAAGAGCAATAGTATAGCTGCAGTCCATTAGTATAATTCCACATGAAATTCCAAAACTCTAGGTAACTTAGATTTCATTAGATAACCTTATGTATCATTGTAATTTGTATCATGTCTTGGTTACAATGCGTATTCTTTATTTAACCAACGTAATTTCAAAGTGCAGGTAGGTTGTCACCCCTGCAACATTGAAATAGGACAAAGACGTTGTCACACCTCCTTTTTACGGGGAAAGGAAGTTTTTCTACTTTAAGTGACATAATTGAAATGGGATTATTTATTTAACTTTTAGAGTCGCCACTTGTAATTGTTTATTAAGTGTTCCAAGTCACCATTTATTTAAAATCCCAATTCAAGGAAAATTGACTTTGTTTGTGTCTGCGAAACACAAAAGACTGGGTAAGGAATTTTGTTAACCCGGGAGAAGGTACGAGGAATTTTCGGATTCTGCGATTTTAGCACGGTCGCTTTACAATTACACTCGGCTTAATTATCTGATTATTACATGTTTTAGGACCTGTGTACTTTTCACCTTTACCGCTATTAATTATATATGTTAAACAAGTATGAAATTTATTTAAAACAAATCTAGATGGCGCACACTTGTTTTTGTACGTTGCAAATCACGTCATGTGAAACGTACCCATGATTTACAACATGTTCATTACTATTATTTATTTGAAGTTGGTTGGTCGAGTCACATAAATGCGCACTTGAATTTGGATTTACATATCATGGTTATGCCACGGGAACCGTACCCATAACCACGATAATTAAATTATTGTTGAAGTGCGCCTAAAAGCAACTAACGTGTTTATGAACACAATATCTTATAAATTGGATATATTTATTTTTATGCCTATTTCATCCCCTTTTTTCACGACGAGTCTTGAATTAATTTGCGACTCGTCTCACTCGCTCACAATTGTTCTTTCCACTCTTTTCTTTCATTTACGTAATAAACTTTGGATATACCGCACTCTACATCACTCAGTAACAATTACTCTATTTCTATTATATAATTAATCAAGTAGGCCCAAAGTTACATTCAAGCCCAATTCTTTTTGAATCTTATCAACCTCAAACCAATCCAAAGATTAATATGAACTTATCCAAAAGATTTCAATGGAACTCATAAAGGAAGTAAGTATCTTTAAGAAAACAGATAAATGAATTACATCTCAAAAAAAGACAAAATAACACCGAAGAGCCGGTGTTTCATGGCTGATTTTTGCTGGGTTTGAGGCTGCTTTTTAAGCCGAGTTTTGGTGAGTTTCAGGACTATTTTGGGGTTGGTTTGGGGTGTTTTGTGGGGCTGATTTAAGGTGAGTTTACAGCTGGTTTGTGTGGGTTTAAGGTGGAGGAATAAAGCTGTAAAAAGGGACAATTTTCGTGCTCCTCGAGCAGCTACTGCTGCTGCGTTTTTGCTGCTGGAAATTGGTGGTTTTGGGTGACATTTTCAGCAATTTTTTGGGGGCTGTTTGGTGTGAGTTTAGGGACCTTTTCGAGTTGCTTTTAGGGGGATTTCTTGGCTGGAAACTGGTGAGAAACTGCTCCAAGCACGCATGATTTTTCACTCCTCAAATAAAATCTCAATATACCAGAAAAGGAACACCGGACTATTCAAAGCAAATCAGAACTCTGTGCATATTACTTCAAACGTTCAAGACATAAAATCGAGATCTAACAACCAAACTTTGATATTTTTGCACATAACATGAACTACACCTCAAACTAACAACACTAAATGCTCACAGATTGCTCACACGAGACACAGCATCGGTTTCCATACTTGTTTTTGTCATTATCACTTAGATCCACAGCATGTTCCAGGTATCAGTTAAATCAAACATTTCAATCAAAGTTATAACATTGCACTTGTGCTAAAACTAAATTTCAGCGGATTCAAATATGCTAAAACTAAATTTCAACAGATTCAAACAATTGAAGCACAGGAACTAGAAGTACATCCAAAATTTCATTACGAATCAGAGGGGAGATACATGATTGAGATATGTACCTGGTCGCTTAGGAATCAACATAAAATTGCCAAATAAAAGCTAGAAACGAGGAAAAGTTGGAGTTCAGCTGCAGTTTATTTGTATTACCAGTTGAAATCAACTTGAAAACCCAGGTAAGTGCGAACGAAATCTTCAATGCTCGATTTCAATCCAATTGTGTGCGTCAATGAATGAGAGAGGTGAGAATGAGCAGGTATACGTAGAAATTAGATTGGGCATAGGTTATATGTAGAAATTGGGCCTAGAACTTAATTGAGGCACATAGCAGCCCCTTTCTTTCTTTCTTTCTTCTAATTTCTAAATTAAAACAATTTCATAAAAATCATCCTTATTAAAACTAAATTGTAAAATCGAACTACCTATCTATTTTACCTAATGCTTTACTAATTAATCAATTAGCTAATTAATTACACCTAAAGATGTAAAAACAAAACAAAGCAACTAATGCATTTTTTATGATTTTTATGTATTTTAATAATGGAATTAAAGTCTAAAAATGCAATGAATGCACGATAAAATACTTTTGGTGAATTTTTATGATTTAATATATTTATAAGTATGCTTGAGTGCAAATAAATGCAAAATAAATTAGATTAAAAATTAATTTTCTATAAAAATAATTAAAACTATTTTTGGGCTATTTTAGGAGTAGTTTCATATATGGGCAAAAATTACGTGGTCAGTGACGTAGAAGGTAACTTTCATCCTTTGGCATTCAGCAAAGGTATATTCTTCATTACTCAATTTTTCAACTCAAATAAATCTAGATATTTTTTTATATTACTAAGGGGATACATCCATGGGTTCGCAGGTTTAGTAGAACTCAGTACTTAACCTAATAAACATAACTGGACTTACACACTAAAATACATCACATCAGATAAAGAAATTAAATCATAACCCAAACAGGAAAAACTATGTTGCGAGCTCACTCGATAATTTCAGGATATTTAGAAAATAAGCAAGTTTCCTTCCATTCCCAACTTAGGTCTAACAAAAACGGTAATTCACCTTTGTTTATGTTTATGATGGGAATTAGTTATGCAGAGAATTGAAAAATCACACACCATCTATGCATAGTTTGGAACCAAAAAAATTAACTCACATGCACAAAGGAGGAAGAACAATAAGCTGTAAAAGCTTGAGAGAGAAAACGAATACCATCGCCTCATCGTAAATTCTAGAAAGGCGATGGAAGCTCAAAGGGGGAGGTCTAGGGTTCAGAATTTGAACAGGGATCTTTTGGTTAGTGGAATTTTCTGGAGAAACTACACCTATCATCGACAAAAATAGCTCAAAAAAATAAAAAATAAAAAATAAAAAACATAAAACTTTTAGCACAAAATAACCGGTCAAAATTGAAAAAAATTCATCAACAAATTTTAGCTTAAGAATTAAGCAATTACACAACTATAAAACAATAAATATTAAAATTTGGGTATAAAGAAATCGAATCAATATACCAATTTTAACAACACGACAATTGTTCTTGCGTTCTTGGCGGCACTTTTGGGACTTGCACTTATCAACGCTAATGATAGTAATACGGGTCAATCTGAGAGAGAGATAGAGAGGAGACGGGAGGAGGGATATTGTAGAGGGAAAAATTTGAAGCAGGGAGGATAAAAAGTTAGAAACGCCTAAAAGAAATAATATTTAACACACTAATTGGCTTTATAACACTCCTTGTTCCGATATTTTTTGGCTAGTTAAACACTTGTAACAACCTTTAATGTTTAAATACTTCTTGACTGCTATAAATAAAAATTATCCAAAAATTAATTATTTTTACTTTTTTAATATTATATATAAATAAATAAAAAATATTCAAATTTAAAATCTCAAAAAGATATTCATATTTTACTAGTTAAATATTGAAGAAAACTACTATATTATTAATATTCATAACTAAATGTATAAAGATTTAAACTCTAAGAAAGATATTTTCAAGCTACCTAGAAAAATAAATTATTTCACGATTGATGGAAGAACTTTCTAATTGTAGCTTGTTTTGTTAATTTATTCTCTTACTAGCGATATAACAACTTGAATTGGCGAAGATTCATATCCATTTTTTTCAGCAAAAAGGTATAGCCTTCCCTTGAAGACAATCTAAGAGCTTAACAGTTAAATTTTTTATCAAAATATTTTTTGGAATTTGTCCGGTGGAAAAGATATCATGTGCAAAATCTTCAAATCTTATATCTTATGCGAGATATAACTTTGTATGGAAAAGATTGTACGCATATTTTTTAAATTGTTATTGGTTGTCTTAATGATTCCATATGGTTGTTATGGACGGGTAATTTTACAAATAGCGTTTTGCTATAAATATGGGTGTTCCAGTTCGGGGTCGATAACTTGCAATTACACTGATTTGATCCATTTTTACCGCTTAATTCCTTTATGTATTAAGCTATTTATCTATTGGCATTGAATCAAATCACGTATCTTTATAACCACATTACAAGTTCAATTGTTACTCGTACTTCGAGGTAAACAGTTTGGCGTCCACCGTGGGGCTAAGGATAATAGTGACTGTCCAGTGTTAATTCTGGTATATCAAACTATTTTACGCTTGTTTCTTGTCAAGAATTTTATTTTTAAGATAAATCATGTCAAACTCGCAAAACACAGCTACACATGGTGACAACGGCCTTGGACTCCACCGGGAGAATGAGAATGTTATCGCTCCAGGAATCGGGGTTCCACATGCTGACCTAGGAGGAGCACCGCCCGCCAACCCGGTCGATGTCGATTCGCATATTGCTTTGAATGCGGATTTAGGCGAGGACCCCGATGGAAGCGTACGCAGAGAGGGTCGACCTGACGGTCGAGATACTCAGGGCACAGAAGACGAAGATGTTAGTCTCCAAGTTATATTTGAAATGCTGCAAGCCCAACATAACACCATTGCCCAGTTCCAAAATCGCACTTGACTCCGAATAG
This sequence comes from Nicotiana undulata, assembly GCA_005239495.1. Lineage (NCBI taxonomy): Eukaryota > Viridiplantae > Streptophyta > Magnoliopsida > Solanales > Solanaceae > Nicotiana > Nicotiana undulata. The sequence continues at coordinate 81,971 of ML294951.1, read as the reverse complement.
GGTCGAACAAGAGTCTACTCGCCATGCCGAGTCAGTGCATGAAAGATCAGGTGATAATACTTCGACAACTGACTTTGTTATAATGAGAATGCTCGAGGAGCTTACTAAGATAATAGAATCGGGAGAAAATAAAATCGAGGACAAAGACAAGAAAGTCGAAACCTATAACTCTCGAGTTGATCAGATTCCGGGGGCACCACCAATCCTAAAGGGAATAGACTCCAAAAAGTTTGTGCAAAAACCATTCCCTCCAAGTGCGGCTCCGAAGCCCATACCAAAGAAGTTCAGGATGCCCGATATACCAAAATACAAGGGGACCTCAGACCCCAACGAGCATGTTACCAATTATACGTGTGCTATCAAAGGAAATGATTTGGAAGACAATGAAATCGAGTCAGTATTGCTAAAGAAATTCAAGAGACCCTGTCGAAGGGAGCTATGATTTGGCATCACAACTTGCCACCAAACTCTATCGATTCGTTCGCCATGTTGGAAGATTCGTTTGTAAAGGCACACGCTGGCTATAAAGATTGCAACGAGAAAGTCAGACCTCTTCAAGGTGAAACAGAAGGATAATGAGATGCTAAGAGAGTTCGTATCTCGATTCCAAATGGAACGAATGGAGTTGCCGCCGGTTACTAACGATTGGGTTATTCGGGATTTCAGCCAGGGATTAAACGAGCAGAGTTCGATCGCGTCACGCCAACTAAAATAGAATTTGCTAGAGTACCCGATTGTGACTTGGGCAGATGTTCACAACCGATATCAATCAAAAATTAGAGTCGAGAACGATCAACTGGGAGCCCCCTTGCATCCTAATCGGTCGACAAGTAAAAACCAAAGAGATGTCGATAGAGAATCAAGGACGAATAAATATCGGTATCAGCCATATGCTTCAGAAAGAAAGAATAACCATACAGGACGTAATTTTGTCCGAAACGATCGGAGGGGTGACCGAGGATAGAATTCTTGGGGACTCATGAGAAAAACTGGATTTGTCAAATATGTGGATCCCACAAAATCACCCCGATTATCGGAGTACTATATGCCCGAAGGAACCCTAACATTAATGATGAAGAGACGGAAGTCCTCTCTCAGCCGCACAACGACGCCCTGATAATTTCTATTTTGCTAAATAAAATCCAAGTTAAACGTGTTCTCGTGGATCCAGATAGTTCGGCGAACATAATTAGGTCGAGGGTCGTAGAGCAGCTCGGCCTGCTAGATCATATTGTACATGCATCTCGAGTCCTAAATGGCTTCAACATGGCTAGTGAAACAACAAAGGGAGAAATAATCCTACCAGTGAACGTGGTCGGGACTATCCAAGATGATGAAGAGGATTTTCTCACTCCTCAAACTTTTGTCATTCCCGAAGAATCAGATGCAACCAAATCGACGGTCGAAGAGCTGGAACAGGTGGTACTCATTTAGTATCTGCCCGAACATAAGGTATACATGGGAATGAGGTTTACCCCCGAATTCAGAAAAAAAACTCATTCGATTTCTTATTGATAACATGGATTGCTTTGCATGTTCCCATTTAGTCATGATAGGAATCCCACTTGAGATAACAACTCATCGGTTGATCTTGGATCCCAAGTTCAGACCGATAAAGCAAAAAAGAAGGCCTCAGTCCGAGGTGAAGCACGCTTCATAAAAGAAGAGGTAACTAAACTTTTTAAAATAGGATCCATTCGGGAAGTCAAGTATCCCGAGTGGTTAGCCAACATAGTCGTAGTCCCAAAAAAGGGGAACAAACTTAGAATGTGTGTAGATTATAAGGACTTGAATAAAACATGTCCAAAAGATTCTTTTCCTTTTCCTAACATCGAGAATGATCGATGCCACGGCCGGCCACGAGATGCTTACTTTTATCAAATCAAGATGGACTCAGGAGACCAAGAAAAAACTTCGTTATCACTAAGTGTAGAACTTATTTCTATAATGTAATTCCGTTCGGGCTAAAAAATGCGGGAGCTACATATCAACGCCTTAATAAGATGTTCGAAGAACATATAGGAAAATCAATGGAAGTTTACATTGACGACATGCTAGTTAAGTCCCTGCGCGCAGAGGACCATTTGACTCATTTGCAGGAGACATTCGAAATCTTGAGGAAATACAACATGAAGCTTAAACCCGAAAAGTGTGCCTTCGGGGTCGGCGGTAAATTCTTCGGATTCATGGTGTCAAATCAGGGGATCGAGATCAATCCTGATAAGATCAAGGACATCACTGTTGAGGACAATGTAAAAGCCTTTCAAAGGCTAACCGGACGGATAGCTGCCCTAGGCCGGTTCATTTCGAGGTCATCAGATCGGAGCCATGGGTTCTTCTCCTTACTCAAAAAGAAAAATGATTTTACATGGACTTCGGAATGTCAGCAAACATTGGAGGAATTGAAACGGTACTTATCGAGCCCACCTTTGCTCCACACCCCAAAGGCATGTGAGAAGTTATACGTATATTTGACGGTGTCCCAGATAGCGGTAAGTGGAGTATATGTTCGAGAAGAGCAAGGTACGTAGTTTCCAAGTTTACTACGTGAGTCGAACCTTAAGAGATTCTGAAACTAGGTATCCACACCTAGAAAAATTGGCACTTGCATTAATAAGCGCATCTAGAAAACTAAAGCCATATTTTCAGTGTCATCCTATATATGTTATTACCACATATCCCCTTCAAGATATATTGCACAAGCCCGAGTTATTGAGCCGATTGGACAAATGGATCATCGAACTTGGCAGGTACGATATTGAGTATCAACCCCGAACAACCATCAAGTCTCAAATATTAGCAGACTTCGTGGCAGACTTTTCGCCAACCCTCGCACCCAAAGTGGAAAAGGAACTTCTGCTAAAATCGGGTACATCATCGGGGGTATGGACCCTATCCACGGACGGAGCCACGAACGTGAAAGGGTCCGGGCTTGGTATTGTTTTGAAACCGCCTACAAGAAATGTTATTAGACAATCGATTAAAGCTGCCAATCTGACTAACAACGAGTCCGAGTATGAGGATATAATTGCATGTCTCGAACTAGCTAAAAGCTTGGGAGCAGAAGTCATCGAAGCTAAATGTGACTCCCTACTGGTAGTTAACTAGGTAAACGGAACCTTTGAAGTTCGAGATGACAGGATGCATAGGTACTTAGACAAATTGCGGGTCACCTTACACCACTTCAAAGAATGGACCATGCAGCATGTACCTTGAGAATAAAATACTGAGGTCGATGCACTTGCCAACTTGGGGTCGTCAGTCGACGAAGACGAAACCAACTCGGGGACTGTCGTCCGACTCTCGAGGTCTGTAATCGAGGAAGGGCACGCTAAAATCAATTCTACAAGATTAACCTGGGATTGGAGAAACAAATACATCAAATATTTGATGAACGGGAAGCTGCCGTCAGATCCCAATGAATCGAGGACCTTACGAACTAAAGTCGCCCGGTTTACGTTAGAAGAAGACGGAATGTTATACAGAAGGACGTTCAATGGTCCATTGGAAGTGTGCTTGGGGTCGGGAGATACTGACTATGTTTTGCGAGAAATTCACGAAGGCACTTGCGGAAACCATTCTGGCACCGAGTCACTAGTTCGAAAGGTCATCAGGGCAGGATACTATTAGGACAACATGGAGAAAGATTCTAAGGAGTTCGTTTAAAGATGCGACAAATGTCAAGGGTTTGCACCAATGATTCACAAGCCCGGTGAATAGTTTCACTCGCTCCTTTCCCCATGGCCATTCATGAAATGGGGAATGGACATCGTCGGTCCTCTGTTATCAGACCCAAGTAAAGCTAAATTCATATTATTTATGAGTGACTATTTCTCTAAATGGGTTGAAGCACAGGCCTTCGAGAAATTCATAGAAAAAGAAGTGATCGACTTCATATGGGATCGCATTGCATGTCGATTTGGGATACCTGCGGAGATAGTGTGTGATGATGGCAAACAATTCATCAGTCGTAAAGTAACGAAATTCTTTGAAGATCACAAAATAAAGAGGATACTATCGACACCATATCACCCTAGCGGAAACGGACAAGCCGAATCAACAAATAAAACTAGCATCCAAAACTTGAAGAAAAGGCTAAACAAAGCCAAAAGGAAGTGGAGAGAAAAATTGCCCGAGGTTCTATGGGCATATCGGACGACATCGAAGTCCAGTACCGGAGAAACTCCATTTTCTTTAGTCTATGGCTCTGAAGCCTTTATACATGTCGAAGTCGAAGAACCCAGCGCCAGGTTTCGACATGCAACAGAAGAATCTAACCACGAGGCAATGAATACCACCCTCGAATTGTTATATGAAAGACGAGAAGTGGGACTCGTTCGAATGGCCACACAACAACAACGAATCGAGAGGTATTACAACAGAAGAACCAATCTTCAACACTTCAAAGTCGGGGACTTGGTCTTAAGGAAAATCACCATAAATACTCGAGACCATAATGAAGGGAAACTCGACCCTCACTGGGAAGGACCCTATTAAATCCTCGACATAGTCGTGAAAGGATCGTACAAGCTTAGAACAATGGACGGCGAACCATTGTCGAATAATTGGAACATATCGTTTTTCAAGCGATATTATTGCTAAGGTATGTATTTATTATTTTTCATTTACTTGAATATCGAAACTAACTTGTTGCAGGTATCCGGTCTGAGAAATCGAGACCTCAGGTTTTAAAGTACGCGTTGCACTCTTTTTTCCTTAGACCAGTTTTTATCCCAAATAGGTTTTTCCGGCAAGGTTTTTAACGAGGCAACAACTATGTACTACCTGGGGATAATTCAACAGTATCCAAGGCTTCTTTGCAATCAACCTCGAATACTGGGGGGCATCACCCTCGGATGTTATTTAAACGGGTCTCGATAGGAAGAATTTTTTAATGGGCCAAACGGTCGGGTGAACCGTGTCCATATATACTAGCCAAGTCCCGACAACAAAACATGTACGCATGTATGAATAATACAAAGAAGCGCTCGCTTTTTTCTCAAACATCTCGTGTTTGAAGTAGAATTCCTATTATATGAGTCATGTACTTATGATCTATTGTGCAAAACTAACACTTGTGAAAAATGGCCCAAGGGCCAAGTGCAAGCATACCTCGAACACTCGGAGACTACCTACTCGAGCTATCTAAGTTCGAAATCATAAGACCTCAAAGAGGCACCCCCGATATACAGGCCAAGTCCATCACACTCGGGGATTAACATTTCGAACATGTTCGAAATATCCTCGAGAAACAAGTCCAAGAGACATACATGAAAGCTACAGCCATGTTAAAGACTACAGTCATATAAAAGGGCTACGGCCGAAACAATGCGGCTCGGAGACGCCCGACTTATGCCATAAACTAAAGTCCTTCAAATGCTTCAAAAAACCGGTTAAATAAGGCTAACCTCGGCAACGCAAACAAAAAAGAGCTTCAATAAAGTCAGCCCTCACGTAATTTAAAGGCTTCAATAATATCAGCCTTCGAAAAAACCTCAAGATATATTATATTATCTTAACACAAACGAGTTAAGAAAAATTTGGGTTCCGATCGTGAACCCTCGAAAAACCCAACGGGTACAAAAAAAACATATGCTAAGGCATAAAGATATTTTCACTAAGTCTTTTAGCCAAAAAGAGGGGAAAATTATAGCGGTTTTTAGAGGCCGAATTGGCCCGACTTAAAGAGCCTATGGGCCGACCTAAATGAGCCTAAGAGCCAATATAAAAGAGCCTAAGGGACGATCTAATAAGACTAAAGGCCGATACAAATAGAGTTCAAGACCTCGCTCTCACTCAATTCGAACCCAAGGGTTCATTTATTACAAGCTCATACAAATGTTAACTACAGCTCGAAGATTCACATAAAAAGTATAGTGATGAGTTTGAAAACTTAACAATCATTAATAAAAACCCAAGGGTCTACCCTATTCAGTAAAACTATCAGAGATTGGTTATTTAAGATGACTCATCTACCAGTTCATGACGAGCCATTCCTGAGAAGAATTCTCAAATGAGTTTCGGACTTACCTTCGTAACTCGGGGATTTGCCCTCGGAAAAACGAAAAACCTAAGGGTTTATTTTGACCACGAGTTAAACTAAAACAGTGAGAACTTTTCAACGAAGGCAATTAAACATACAAAGGCATGAAGAGAAACTCATGAAGGCATCAAAGAAAATTATTCATTATGTCAAAAAATATATGTACAAAGGTCAGTGAGGGCCTTAAAAAAGTTACAATCTAGTTATGATCGGGGCTAGTCCCCTCAATATCGGCCTCCTCCCGAGCAGCTTCTTTGGAGGCATCTTCTTCAGCGACCTCACCTCCATCTTCTCCATTACCGGACCTGCCATCATCATCATCATCATCGGACGGGACGAGCTGCCTGGCTTCGACCTCGAGCTATTTTGCCCGAGAAATCTCTTCAGAGAGGTCAATACCTCGAGCATGGATTTCCTCGAGGGTTTCCCTCCGGGATTGGCACTTTGCCAAGTCACTACGCCATTGCTCCCGATTGGAAGCCTCCCTCGATTATTTTTGAACAGCTACGACATCAGCCCGGTACGTGGCTATGGATTTGTCTGCCTTGGCCTTAGTCTTTTCGATCTCAGCCCTGGCCTCGATGTTGGATCAAAAAGCTGAATGGTTTTGAAGATTGACAAAGGAACCCAGAGTTGAACCAGGTCCATCACTAGAGACATAGACACATGCAAAGTTAAGAGCACGCGAGGTGCACAAGCAGGAGATAAACGAAATTTGTGATCTAAAGAGATATCTCCTGATCGAAAAGGTTGCAAATTGATAAGGAGATGGACTCCTTATTCAGTAAGAACAGAATCAAGATAAGGGAGGATTTAGGGAGTTGAGATCAACTAGAACTCTTTCACCAAGGAAGAGTAGCATCCGCATTCTAGTGAATCTCTTTGTCTACTAATCCTATATATTGTTAAGTGTTCTTATTGTATAGGTACGCACAAACACAGAAGCAAAACAAGAATTGAGAACAAAATTACCAAAGCAATTTTGCAAGCAGTTCGTGTGAGAATTAAGTGTGCGACTCTGAAGCTACTTGAACGAGCTAGAAGAAGCAGTTCCATTTGTTGTCTTTTAGTCTAGTTTATTTGTAGTAGGTGATTACAACTTGTACCTTTCAGCTTTATCTAGAAGCAATTGTAATAGGTACTGAGTGTCCAAGTTATAGCTAACTTGAAGTTTGTCGCAAATAGCTAGAGGCTAGTTTGCCACAAAGGGATTAAAGGTAGTATTTAGGTTTACAAAAGAGTTTATTTTGTAAATATTGTTTGGCTCAGTGATTTAGTGAAGAGTTTGGGAAAATCCTGGGAAGTAGGTCATGATTTTTTCACCTTTTGAGCCAGGTGTTTTCCACATAAAATTGTTGTGTTATTTAATTTATGTATTTATTATTCCACAAACTGTAGAAGTTGGAACACATAGAAGAACCTGGTCCTTCTATAACTAGTGCACGCGAAAATTGGACACCACACAAATTACCTTACCTCTTGTGTGGTATTGACGTTTAGAACATCAATTGGTATCAAAGGGGGTTATCCTTGAAGAGGATAACACCTTAGGAAAAGATCAAGATTAGTGCACCACCTGGAGCTGGGAAGGACAATCAACTGCTAGACTACCACTCTTCAATGGCCTGTACTACTCCTGGTGGAAGAACAAGATGAAGGATCATTTAATTGGAGAAGACTATGAATTATGGGACATAGTCACTGACGGTCCTTTGGCCACCATGAAAAAGACTGCTAAAGGAGTAGATGTGCCAAATACAAGAGCTGACTGCACTGCTAAAAACTTAAGAAAATGGGAAAAGAATGCCAAGGCCAAGAAGTGGCTTGTGTGTGGACTTGGTCCAGATGAGTACAACAGGATTCAAAGTTGCACTACTTCCAAGGAAATTTGGGACACTTTGCAAGTGGCTCATGAAAGAACTATACAAGTGAAAAGATTCCGAGGTACATTACTATATTCTCAATATGAGAATTTCTCTATGAAGGAAGGAGAGACCATCCAAGAGATGTACACTAGGTTCACTACTTTGACAAATGAACTAAAATCTCTTGGAAGGACTATCCTTGAAGAAGACAAGGTTGAAAAGATTTTGAAAAGGGTTCTGTCAATCTCTTGGGAGAGTAAGATCACTGCTATTCAGGAATCCAAGAACATGGCAACCCTCAGGTTGGATGAGCTAATCAGAAATCTCACTGCCTATGAACTTAGAAGGCAGACAATGAAGATGGATGCTCCCAAGAAGGAAAAAAGTCTGGCACTGAGAATCACTGAGGGAGCAGACTAGGGGAAGATGAAATGGCTATGATCACCAAGAAATTCAGAAACTATCTCATTAGGAAAAAGGGCATCTCAAGAGGTGGAAACTACAACAAGGCTAAGGCACCAGAAAAACCCACCAATGAGGGATGCTACAAATGTGGAAAAACTGATCATCACATCAAGAATTGTCCTCAGTGGGAAGTTGAATGGAAAAGGTAAAGATTTGAACGAAGGAATCGGAAGAAGGAACTGGTTCATCCCAAGAAAAATACAACATCAACAAAAGCTATGGTTGCTGCTTAGGGAGAAAGTTCATATGAAGAATCAGATGATGAAGATGGAGATGAACAAGCACTCATGGCAATTGGTGAATCAGATAAGGAATCAGAGGTAATTATATCTTATCTCAAAAACAATATTAAGTTCTTATCTAAAGAAAAATTCTCTGAATTATTACTTGACTTCATTGATGATTCTGAAGAAATAAATAAAGAGAAGGAACAATTGTCTAAGAAGTGTGTAATGTTAAAACCAAAGTGTAAGAACCTGGAACTCAGAGTAAGTGAATCTGTGAGTGAAAACACTACTATGAAGAACCAGGTTCATCCACTTGAAACTAATGTCTCCTTTGGAAATGGGAAGAAATGTGAAATCATTGGGGTTGGTAAGGTAGGTAAGGATGACACACGTTTCATTGAGAACGCTTACTTGATAGATGGCTTGAAATATAGCCTGATCAGTGTGTCAAAACTGTGTGACAGAGGTAACCTGGTTGCATTCACTTATACAAAATGCTTTGAAATTAATCTTATCACTGACAAGATTATTTTGCAGGGAAAAAGAGTGAATAATATCTATATCATAGACTTGTCCACTCTGTTAGAAAATGAATTAACATGTTTAAGTGTGCTGGACAGTGATACCCTCCTTTGGCACAAAAGACTTGGCCATGCTAGTCTAAATCAACTCAACAAGTTAATCTCCAAGGACTTAGTGATAGGACTCCCTAACATTAAGTTCAAGGAAGATAAAGTGTGTGAGGCTTGTGCAAGGGGGAAGCAGGTAAGATCATCTTTCAAAAGCAAGAAAATGGTAATTACCACTAGGACGATGGAACTGGTCCATATGGACCTGTGTGGTCCTATGAAAACATTAAGCAGAGGTGGTAAGAGAAATGTAATGGTGCTTGTTGATGACTATTCTAGATTTACCTGGACATTGTTTCTAACATCTAAAGATGAAGCATTTGAAATGTTTACTTCTTTTGTTAGAAAAATACATAAACAATTAGGAAATCAACTTGCATCAATTAGGTCTGATCATGACACTTAATTTGAAAATGCCAAATTTGCTGAATTTTGTGATGAGCATAGCATAGATCATAACTTTTCTGCCCCTAGCACTCCACAACAAGATGGAGTAGTTGAAAGAAAGAATAGGACACTTGAAGATATGGCCAGGATCATGCTTCTTTCTAGTAAACTACCTCATAGCTTCTGGGCAGAAATTATAAACACTGCATGTTATATCATAAATAGGTGCATGACTAGACCACTTGTAGAAAAGACTCCCTATGAGTTACTTAAAGGGAGAAAGCCCAATATATCCCATCTTAGGGCTTTTGCCTGTAAGTGCTTTGTGCACAACAATGGCAAGGACTCCCTAGGTAAGTTTGATCCCAGAAGTGATGAGGGAGCATTCTTCACATAGTAAGGCTTATAAAGTGTATAACAAAAGAACTATGTGTGTTGAAGAAAGTGTGCATGTTTTTTTTTATGAAACTAACATTCTCTCTGAGAGACAGGAACAAGAAGATGAAGAAATTGGGTTGGTCAGAAACTCAAACCAAACTAGAGCAACACTGGAGGAAGGAACGGGTGATGGAACAGGTTCATCCATCCCAGACAACATGTTAGGGGGAATTGAACAACAAACTAATTTCCAAACCTCATTGGAACCTGTCCCTGATCTTGTTCCTCAACAACAAGACACTGTAGGATCTTCAAGCAGTAACCAGTTGGTTGTAAAACCACACAGATATCAAAGTTCTCACCACATTGAGAACATTATAACTAATCCAACATCTGGAATCAGAACCATATCCTCTTTGAAAAAAATGTGTGCGTTTGATGTTTTTCTATCCTTGATTGAACCTAAAAATATTGCTGAAGCTTTGCAGGATGCATATTGGATAACTGCAATGCAAGAAGAACTCAACCAATTTGAAAGGAGTCAAGTTTGGCATCTAGTACCTAGACCCTTTGATAGATCCGTGATTGGCACAAAATGGGTATTCAGAAACAAACTTGATGAGGATGGAATAGTCACAAAAAACAAGGCAAGATTGGTGGTTCAAGGATACAATTAGGAGGAAGGCATAGAATATGATGAAACTTTTGCTCTTGTGGCAAAGTTGGAAGCAATTAGGCTCCTCATAGCCTTTGCTGCTTACATGGAATTCACCCTTCACCAGATGGATGTCAAGAGTGCCTTCCTAAATGGCTATCTCAAGGAAGAAGTGTTTGTAAAGCAACCTCCGAGGTTTGAAAACAAGGAGAATACTGATCATGTGTACAAACTTGACAAATCACTGTATGGACTCAAGCAAGCTCCAAGGGCATGGTATGAAAGGCTATCAAAATTCCTACTTGAACATGACTACCAAAGAGGAAAAATTGATAGCACTTTATTCTTGAAGGAAAAAGGTAAAGATCTCTTGGTAGTGCGAATATATGTAGATGGCATAATCTTTGGGGCAACTTCCGAAAAACTAAGTAAAGAATTTGCTAAACTAATGGGCAGTGAATTTGAAATGAGCATGATGAGTGAGCTTAATTTCTTTTTAGGCTTACAAATTAAACAGAACTCAAATGGAACTATGATCCATCAGCAAACATTTGTGAAAGAGTTTCTTAAAAGATTTAAAATGGAAGACTCAAAAGAAATTGATACCCCTATTGCAACAGCCGCAAAACTAGATGTAGATGAACCTGTTCATCTATCGATCAAAAGTTGTATAGAGGGATGATATGGTCATTGTTGTATCTTACTGCCAGTAGATGATCACGCTCAACTATGTCTTATAAAAAGACTAAGCGGGCGTTGCAAATATAATCTGAGTATTTTGCCCAGAGTCGAATCCCACAGGGAATTAACCTATCAATTATTGTTGTTAGACTCACTCGATTATCAGTAATCAATTTTCCAAAAGTTATGAATATCAATTTCCGATATTTTTACTAACTACAACTGAATGAAATTAAGTAAGCTAAAAGATAATTAATACCGAAGTGTAAACAAATGCGATAAGGATCTAAGGTTATGGTTTCCCCCGTTGACTGAATTCGTTCTTGTATATTTCATAGTTTGGCCTAATTATATCTATCAATCATGAACACTTATGTTACTATAATTCACTCTCGAGCAATTATGATAATTTACTAGACGCACTCTCTCGAGCTACGCTAGCTGACTTTTATTACAGTTCACTTTAGATTGCACCCAAGGTATTGTTATCACTAACCCAACCTTTAAACCCTCGGTTATGGATATCTCCTATACTTTGGGAGTGATGTTGTTCAATAACTACCTAAACATGTACTCTCTCTCGAGCATATACACACTAAATAGGCACATCTAATTGATGGCCCTTCAATCAACTACAACAAGAATGTAGTTGAACAAATAGAGATGAAAATCAAGCAAACTATATTAATATAACAATAAGTTCATAATCAATGGGTTACACCAAAACCTTAGACTAAAGAAGTTAGCTACTCATAATTGTACTGAAATTAACAAAAGAATTCATCAACAATGGTAAAATCACAAGGAAGGGAGATGAGAATTGATGCCCAATTTCCCTCTTTGCCTCTTGTCTTTGATTTTCTTGAACGAGCTTCTAAACCTTGATAAAATCCTCCTTCGGGCGAGTTGAACCTTATATAGGTTAAGTGGAATGGCCCCAAACATCCAAATTTACCCCTGGGAAATAACTCGTTCGCCTGGGACTAGCGCGGCCGCGCTACTGGGCGCGCTAATTGACTTTCATTTTGTCTGGGATCACTGGGGTAGCGCGGTCGCACTAGTGGGTGCATTTAGCCCGCGCTAATAGGGTTTTGTTCTGTCCCTGGCAACTGGACTAGCGCGGTCGCGCTAAGGTCGCGCTAGTGGACTTATAATCTGTCCCAGCGATTTTCTTCCTTCTTTTCATATGTTAACTACTCCAAGGGGCTTTTCTCCTTCAATTTATCTCCAAACACCATCTTAGGTCCTCATAAGAGCATTCCTGCGAACCATAAAATCAACAATTAGAGCCATTTTAACATCATTTAACATTCCTAAGACAGTGAAGCATCATTAAGTTGGAGTGTAAGTCTACACTAACTACGTGAATTTAGCCTATTATCAACACCCCACACTTAAATCATTGCTAATCCTCGAGCAATCCACTATACTCTACAAAGTTCTTTCATCAAGCAATTCCCTAATGTGTCACACCACGAACATATTACAGGAGTTATACCTAGAAATGTAACATCCATGCCTCAAGGGTCGACTCTCACATGCCATGCAATGTTCCTACTTCCTCAAAGTACTCCACACATAGGTCAAGACTTACCTTTCCGTCATGAATCAAGTGCCCTCACATCACACACATGAGAGTAGTTCCACAAGAATAATATTAAGAACAAGTAGGAACTCAAATATAAGGAATTCACTCACTCTCGGCAAGAACATTCATATGCCACAAGGATACACCATAGGCTTGCCCGCAGTGTAATACTCTACTAATCGAGTCCATTCAGTCTAAGATCAATTAGGTCTTCAGTTGGTTGTAATATAGGCCAAGGGACATGTAGGATATATTTAGGTATAGTGACTAACCTCCCTAAGCACTTTTAATACAAATACGTTAACTTTCAGACCATTCTTATGTCTGGCCAGAATTTTCACCACTCTCTTTAGATTACCCCAAAACTCCTTTAGGTGCAATTTTATCGATTCACCACTCATCAAGGACTGCATTTATTCATTGTCCTTCTTTCTTCACTTTTTTTTTTCTCAGTGGTGTTTATTCTTTTATCTCTTTGCACCATTCTTTCTAGTTCGTTGATTCCACTCAAAAACCAAACCACCACCCCACACTTTGACTTTTACATGTTCTCTACAATTCAAGTGCTCATGGGAGGTAAAAGGGTCAAAACAGATAGCTATTCAAACAATTGGGTAAGGTTTATAATGTGGTTGCCAAAAAAATAGGCTTACAAGCTCAAAGGGGTTAACTATGGTAAAATACAATCAGGTGGATACACTTTTATATCTGGCTTAACAAAGGAATGCCTATATCACTTCTAAGACTGAACGAACTACTATTTCGCTTTGCAAACACACAGGGCAAGTTCTAGGCATCGAATGTGGACATAGAATACAATGCGACACCTTACACACATATGGCACATGACTCACTCCAGATTAGTTTATCAAGACACTCAACTGAGCATTCAAGTCAGTTACAACATACAAAATTAAGGCATTACAAGAATCAACAACTGAGCCTAAGCGTCACACTCTAGGGTCTTTTGTGTTTGAGTGTAACAACGCTAAGGTATGCTTCTCTTATTTAAGCTCATCGCCCAAAACACCTAACATTAAAAAGAATAAAAAAACTACTATACCTGATTTAAGCTAAACCCTTGGAAAAGAACCGCGGTCAAAAGAAAAACCAAGGGGGAGTTGCTACACTACATAAAAAGAAAATAAAAAATCTTTTTGGTGTTTTCTTTAGACTCAATTCCCTCAAGAAAGCTGCCTAAGAAATCCGTCATCAGGAAGAGTCCACTATAATTTCTTAATTGTGTTTTTTTTGGTCGACTTATACCCTCAAGAACCTCGTCGAAAGGATACGTCGTCGGGCCAAGACGACTTAATTAATTATACTAATATTTACAATCACAGACAAAAAAAACAAAAAACAAACTCCAAAGAAAGTAATAAAAACAATTACAAATATGCTAACTCACAAGAAAATGAAGTAAAACAACTAACAATTGTACATATATACATAAACAGGGAATCCTTCCCCTACCCCACACTTAAGATGAGTTTATGTCCTCATGGCCAATAAAAATAAACAGAGAGGTAAGGGGACTTCCCTGAAAGCTCAGTCCTGGTCGGAGACAGTTCCTGAGTCCACGTGACAAGCACGACCCAGGGCACGCAGCCAACCCATAATTTTCTTTTCTGATTTTGCTTGTTGGGTCGCCATCGCGTCAACTCTCGGCCCTAGTTCAGTCACTGAGTTCCTCAACCCAGCCACATCCTGCTCCAGGTGGTCCAGTATCTGTCCCTGAGTGGCCCTAGACGGGCCTCCAAAATCTACAGCCTGCTCCTGAGCGGGCTGCTCCTCCTCCATATGGTCATGCTCCTCCTCCTCATCATCCACTACCACCGCATCCTTTCCCGTCGTAACTCGATCAGCCCGGAAGGTGTAATCCCTTGGCACTCTGCCATCCACTGCGAAGTCTCCTCGCACCCCAACTGCAAGGCACAACCGAGTGACGAGAGATGGGAAGAAGAACCCATTCCTTTGAACCTTACTGTGGACGAACATCTCATCATGAATGAGTCGGGCCACATCAAAGTTGCAACCCGTCATGAAGCACCAAATCAAACATCCTCGAGGAATGTTCACCTCCGAGGTGTTGTGGGATGGGATGAGTCTGCTATTAATGAGGTAGAGCCAACATTTTGCCTCAAACTTGAGGGCAGATGAGTGGAACTTATTTCCGTACTTGTACCACCTAATATCTGCGCCGGGTGCACAAATGGTTGGGAGGAACTTGTCCTACTGAGCATAACACCGGCCATGGGCCTCATACCCGTCCTCGTACAAATCAACTGTTGTTGGAAGCGTGTAAATCCTTCTGATGGCCTCCACCGAGGCACTAACCCGCTTCCTCCGCACTGTGAGCATTGGCATAAAATTCCCTAACAATCATGGCATTGGCCTCATCGGGCTCCTCAAAGAAGACATCCAAGCGACGCCTCATCAACTCGTCGTTTATTGTAGGACAGTTCTGCCGGATGGCGTTTATCTCCATGCCACATTCTGGTATTGCTGACATCGATTCCTTTTCCGCGAACATGTCTTGGGCCTTAGCTGATACAAATTTATTGATGTTGAAGGGCCGAGTGTCAACGGATTTCTGTGGCCTTCCGGTGGAAGAACCGACTTTTTTCAGTTTGAGGAAGAGCCGGTGGCTTGACGCTTTTGGGGGGCCATTGTACCTATAAATCGTTAGCTCAGCACAACATGGTGACCCAACTGTGGTTAATCAGACTTCACCTTACAGTTGGTCACACTAATTCTATTTAATGGGGCATTTACACAAACACTTGGTCGGCATTACCTACCGGAGCCCTCAATTACTCAAGTTGATATTCCAATTACCACCTCAATGTCTCAAACATCACCAAACTAAATCAAGGAATACACAATACCAAATAGCCCCACCCACAAGAAATACTTATGTCTCACTATTACAACTACTAAACAAGAAGAAAAACTACTACTTGCAACAATGGAGAAAAAACTACAAAAATACAAAATAAAAAAATCAGAGAAACAAAAAATTAAAAAATACATACTTGTGTGGTTGAGAGCGTGAGAGATAGAGAGTTGGGGTATGAGAACTTGGTCCTGTGTGAGTGTTAAGTCTTGAGAGAGGAGAATGTTCTTTGTTTTGGTTAAGGAGAATGAGAAGAAAAGGGAGGGTTTTAGGGGAAAGGGATTCCAACGGGTGGGAGGAGATGTGGGGTCGTGGGTTGAAGTGGGGTGGGGAAGTGGGGTAAGGTTAATTTGCGTGGTTGGGGTAAAAAGAAAAAAAAGTAAAAAAAATTAAAAGAAAACTTACCTGGCGTCGTGACGGTACTAGCGCGCCTATAGCGCGACCGCGCTAGTTGAGAGCAACTGAGGCAGAACATAAGTCCATTAGCGCGACCACTAGCGCAGGCACTAGCGCAATCGCGCTAGTTGAGAGCAAACGAGGCAGAACATAAGTCAATATGCGCAGTCACTAGTGCGGTCACTAGCGCGCCCGCGCTAGTGGCGAAGATTTGAGGCAGAACATAAGTCCATTAGCGCGACCACTCGGGCGCTCAGTAGCGTGGTCGTGCTAGTCCCAACCTCACCACACTTCGTTTTTCTGACTTATTCCTTGGGGTGGCTTGAGTCCACCCTTGCCCGCGCACACCTGCATATGTTAGTACTTACATTATAAACACTACATATTGGGTTGCCTCCCATGAAGCGCTTGATTTAACATCGCGGCACGACGCGGAATGAGCGCATTTAAGGCTCGTTCGACCTTTGAGGTTCATCGAGAAGCACCATAGACACTTCTTTGTTCTCGTCCATCTACATACGATTTTAATCTCTGGCCATTAACTTTGAAGGCATTAGAACCATCTTCAGAAGAAATCTCTACAGCACCAGAGAGGAACACTTCCACCACTCGAAATGGTCCATATAATCGGGACTTGAGCTTACCCAGAAATAATCTCAATCTTGAGTTATAGAGCAGTACCTTATCTCCGGGTTTGAAGTTTCGGTCCACAATGTTCTTATCGTGTAACCTCTTCATTCTTTCTTTATATATCCTCGTGCTTTCAAAAGCAAGATACCTGAATTCATCTAACTCATCCAGTTCAGTGACTCGACTTGTGCCCGCAGCATCAAGATCCATGTTTAACTGTTTCAGTGCCCACCAAGCTCGATGTTCCAGCTCTACCGGCAGGTGACAGGCCTTTCTGAACACCAACTTGTATGGCGACATACCAATTGGTGTTTTAATGTAGTTCTGTAGGCCCAGAGTGTGTCATCAAGCTTTTTCGCCCAATCAGTTCTTGTGGTGTTCATCGTTTTAGTCAGTACACTCTTGATTTCTCGATTTGACACCTCAACCTTCCCACTCGTCTGAGGGTGATAAGGGGTTGCCACCTTGTGGCGCACATCGTATTTAGCTAACAGCTTTTCGAAGACACGATTGCAGAAGTGGGTGCCTCCGTCACTGATGATGGCCCTTGGGATCCCAAAACGGGTGAATATGTTTTTCTTCAAGAACTCCACCACCACTCTTGCATCATTGGTGGGGAGCGCTGCAGCTTCCACCCATTTGGAAACATAATCTACAGCAACAGGTATGTACTTATTGCCATAAGAGCTGACAAAGGGACCCATGAAGTCAATCCCCCAAACATCAAACACCTCCTCTTCTTGTAATGGGTTCATGGGCATCTCATGACGACGGTATATGTTCCCCGTCCTTTGACACTCATTACAGCCCTTCACCCATTGGTGTGCATCTTTGAACACAGTTGGCCAGTAGAATCCGGCCTCTAAAACTTTGGCTGCTGTTCGAACTCCTCCAAAACGCCCTCCATACGCTGATGTGTGACAAGCCTACAAAATAGAGAATTGTTCTATCTCGGGGACGCACCTCCGGATCATGTTATCAATACAAATTCTAATCATGTGAGGTTCATCCCAGTAATAATTGCGGCAATCACGATAAAACCTTTTCTTTTGGACAGATGAGAGTTCATAAGGCTCAATACCACTTTCCAGGTAGTTTGCAATGTCTGCATACCATGGCACTTCCTCCATGCTCGTGGCTAGTAGCTGCTCTTCTGGAAAGGTTCCCAGAATATCCTCTACGTCCACTGCATTTTCAACACCTTTAAGTCACGACAGATGGTCTGCGACTTGGTTCTCCGTGCCATTGCGGTCACGAATTTCTAGATCGAATTCTTACAGTAGCAGCACCCAACGAATTAGGCGCAGCTTGGATTCTTTCTTCTCAATCAAATACCTGAGGGCAGCATGATCAGTGTAAACAATCACCTTCGAGCCGATCAGGTATGATCTGAACTTATCAAAGGTGAACACTACTGCCAACATCTCTTTTTCGGTCACCGTGTAGTTCAGCTGAGCTCCACTCAATGTCCTACTCGCATAGTAGATCAGTGCATTATCTTTTCCATTCGCTGACCTAACACGGTTCCCACTGCGTAATCACTGGCATGACATATGAGCTCAAATGGTTGCTCCCAGTCGGGTCCAACAATGATCGGGGGCGTGACTAGCTTCTTTTTCTACTCCTCAAAATCCACCCTGCAATCATTAGAAAACACAAAAGGGTTATCTTTTTCGAGCAACTTACATAGGGGGTGGCTGTTTTGGAGAAGTCTCTAATGAATCGTTGGTAGAACCCGGCATGCCCAAGGAAGCTCCTTATCGCTTTAACCGATGTAGGAGGAGGAAGATTTGCAATCACATCTACTTTGGCGCGATGCACCTCAATTCCTTTGCTCGACACCAAGTGCCCCAAGACTATCCCCTCTTGTACCATGAAATGGCACTTCTCCCAATTAAGCACAAGGCTCATCTCAATACACCGCTTCAGCACTCGGGTCAGATTTGCTAGGCATTCATCGCATGAATTTCCCACTACTGAGAAATCATCCATGAACACCTCTATAATGTCCTCGACCATGTCAGTGAATATGGCCATCATGCACCTTTGAAATTTGGCGGGTGCATTGCACAAGCCAAAGGGCATCCTTCTGAAGGCAAAGATCCCGTAGGGACAAGTGAAAGAGGTCTTTTCTCTATCTTCCGGGGCAATGGAAATTTGGTTGTACCCCGAGTACTCATCCAGGAAACAAAAGTGAGACCTCCCTGCTAGTCTGTCGAGCATTTGATCGATGAAGGGAAATGGGAAGTTATCTTTTCGGGTGGCTAGATTCAACTTTCTGTAGTCCATGTAGATTCTCCAGCCAGTGACGGTCCTTGTGGATATCAACTCATTGTTGTCATTTTTTACAACCGCCATGCCACCCTTCTTAGGGACACATTGCACCGGGCTAACCCAGTTCTTGTCAGAGATGGGGAAAATGATTCCCGCATATAACCACTTTATGATTTCCTTCTTCACCACTTCCTTCATGTTTGGGTTCAGCCGCTTTTGGTGTTCCCTGGAAGGTTTGTTCCCCTCTTCCAGCAGAATTTTGTGCATACAGTATGCCGGGTTGATCCCCATTATGTCTTCCATGGTCCACCCAATGGTAGTCTTGCACTCAGTGAGTACTTGTAAGAGCTGTTTTTCTTGCACATCTAACAAACTAGATGAGATAATCATAGGTAAAGTAGAATTAGGTCCAAGAAACGCGTACCTAAGATGGGCTGGCAGTGGATTCAACTCCAGCTTGGGTGGCTCTTCAACCGATGGTTTGGCTGGCAGAGTCTCTCTTTTTTCTAAGTGTAAGGGCTCAAATTCGAGTGCCCTCGGCCAAACACATTTTCCTTCGAGTGCTAACACCCATTCTGCCAATTCTTCCCCATTTACCTCACCCAAATTCATCAAACATGCAGCAAGGGGGTCCTCAATATTTAAGGAATCATCATATTCCTCCACTATCATATCCACAGCATCAATAAGAGAACAGTTGGCGAATTCACTTGGTCGCCTCATGGATTTATGCACATTGAATGTGATTTCTTCGTCGTTCAACCTCATCTTGAGCTCCCTAGTTTCACAATCAATGAGGGCTCGTTCTGTGGACAAGAATGGAATTCCCAAAATTATGGGAATCTCCTCATCCACTCTGCAGTCCAGTATCACAAAATCTGCAGGGAACACAAACTTCCCCACCTGCACCAAGACATCATCAAGAATGCCTGATGGTCTTTTCACCGTCCTATATGTCAGCTACAACAACATAGAGGTTGGTCTAGCTCTACCAATCCCCAACCTCTTGTAAATGTCTAGGGGAATAAGATTAATGCTGGCCCCTAAATCACAAAGTGCCTTTGCAAAGGCAAAATTTCCAATGGTGCAGGGATTGGTGAAACTCCCTGGATCAGACAGCTTTTTCGCAATTGGTCGGGTCACGACAGCACTGCAAGTCTGAGTAAGCGTCACTGTGGCCAAGTCTTGGAAGTCAAATTTTCGGTACATTAAGTCCTTCATCATTTTGGCATACCCAGACATCTCCTTTAGAGCATCAATAAAAGGAATGTTTACCTGTATCTGTTTCAACATGTCCAAGAACTTTTTATATTGTTTGTCTTTATGGTACTTGGCCAGCCTTTGTGGGAATGGTGTTGGAGGTCTCTTCTTCCCAGTGATTTGGGATTTTCTTTGTCAACCACCACCTTAACTACCTGTTCCCGGGCTATCTCAACTTCTTTCTCAGCTTCATTCTGCGCGGGGTTCTCCTTCAGCAGGCGGCACTGGTACCTTGGTCAGGTTTGTTGAATCGTCAATTTCAATCAGCACTGGTACCAATGTCTCAGCCTGTCTTCTCTCTCGTGCTCTTTCCTGCTCCAAATCTAAGTCCCTGACATTGCGTAGACTCACTGCTATCAGCTACTTCAGACCCTGATCTTTAGGATTTACCTACGTGTCTGCAGGCAATGTCCCATGAGGACGATGATTCAGAGACATCGAGATATGGACCATTTGTACTTCAATGTTTTTAATAGCAGATTCATGTGCATCTACTCGTTCACTTATTTTGGCAGTTGACCCAATAACATGTTGCATCATTGCTTCAAGGCTGGAAAACCCATCTTCTTGTCTCCACCCCATGTTGTTGTTGGGGGGGGGGGGAGGTGATAAGCATGTTGCTGATTCTGATTATTATACCCCTACGACCTTTGATAAGGCACCACATTACCGTGAGGTCACGTGGATCCCATGTTTCCACTGTTATGCTGCTGCTGAGGTGACCTGTACGGCTGATTTTGCTGGCCCCAGTTCTGTCCACCCTGTCTATGGCCCCCATAATTCAACACATAGTTCATATTTTCAGGGTAGTGAGTATGATCACATTCAACATTCCACTGATTACCAAGTGGTTGACTAATGCAAGATGTGCATAAGCCTCCATTGGTAGTATCCACAATATGTACCTGTTGCTTCTACCCTAACTCCTCCACCTTTTTAGTGAATATTGTTGATACCCAATTTTTTCTCAAATTATTTTTAAACTTACAAATATACCTTCAAAGTCAGTTTTTATAATAATTGGTATTTTTCTATAATTCTCCCACATTTTTATTAATTTATTCTAATTTATACAGTATTTTTATCTCCAGTAATTAATCATAAAATGCATTACAAATAATTTCAAGACATTTCTTGGTTTAATATATCATTTTTGGTCCTATTAAGATTTAATTATTTCACAAATTAGCCAAATTGACATTATTTGGCTATAATTGCAATAACTTTAAAATTATAGCCTAATTATATATTTTGTGCTATTTCTACTCAATAATTGGTCATTTGTATTTTAAATACTAATTAATCATCTTAATTTAGTCGATTTAGCATCAATTTCATTTTATATAATTATTAGCCATTTTTATTAATTATTTATCTATTTTTTATGGGTATTTAACATCTAGCCACTTTTAATTTTGATTTTAGCCTAATTAATACGGACCCCTAACCCAATTAACTACCCAGCCCAATCCTCAACTATACCCGGCCCAATCCCCCTTTGATCTGAGCCGTTGATTAATTCAAATCAATGGCCCAAATCAAAACTTAACAAATTAACACCTAATAGACTACCCCCCCTCGTTCATTTCCCCCTCACTCGTAACACTGAACGGTCTCTCTCTCTCTCTCTCTCTCTCTCTCTCTCTGAATCCCCTCGAATCTCTCTAGAACCTTCGCTCCCCCTGAGCTCTGTCTCTCCTTCTCCGACCACCTCCTCGCCGAAAACTATGAAGTTTCCACCTCTCATCAACCCCATGGTCCGTCTTTCATGCATGTGTCGCCGATGGAGGATCTCAAGTGACCCTGAGGCATTACACTCCCATTTCCAGTCCCATTTCCAGCCTCCTATGGCCGTTCGAGTAAGACCCTTGCATTTTCCGGCCAAACGCCGGTGATATTTTTAAGATTTCTTCTCTTTTTGGGTTTTCTCTGGAAACACTAGCTTTAAATCATCCGATATTTTTAGATCCGTGACGGATCTATGTCTCTTTTACTGTTTTCATATGTTTTCTTCAAAAAACTCTTTGTCTTTCAAACGATTTCCTCACTTCGAAGTTAGGGTTTCTAACCCCCTTTCAAAAATGGTTCTCCTTCTGATTCTTAGTGATTTCTACTGTGCTTTGAACGATTCTCTTACGCTTTTCTTGTTGTCTGAGTTGTTATGCTAGAAAGCCCTAATTTTCTAGGTCGTCTTTGATTATGTGTTTATGTGTGTTCGTTTCTTATGAAACTATCCATGTATTCTCTGGGATTCTCGCTTTAGTTTGTTGTTAGGGTTTTCAATCTTCTACTGTTCTCTACTACTTGCTTAGGGTTTCTCTGATTTTGTGCTATTTATTGTTTAACATGCTTGATTATTTGTTGTATCGATTTTTACATAATATTCTCTACTAATTCTATTGATTTCCCTCAAAGCTGTGATATATTTCCTCAAAGCTGTGATTCCTGTGTGTTTTCTTTAAAGCTTATTACTGATTTTTCAAATTACTCCCTTGTTTGTGTGATACTTTCCTTAGTTAGTACTAATTCCCTGTGATTTTCAGTCTCATCCGTGATTCTTTGACTGATTTTCAGAACTAAATTGTATTCTACCTTATTTATGTGCATAAATAGGCTTTCAAATATTTAACATATACTTTCCTTACTTGAAATATTATGTATTTGGTCTTTCTTAGATGCTACATGCTTTTACTACTCTTATTAGGGTAAAATCAATTTATAGTTGATTCTTTCCCTTATTTAACTCTGATTGAGCCCGTTTGAACTATGACTCCCTAATTAAAGGGAGCCAGGTTTTTGATTGATTCTGATTTGGGATTTTTCCCATAATTGTATTAACTTAGTACTTGTTGCCTTATTTTCTCTACTCGTTTTCAAAGCTATAAATACTCTACTCTTTCTTTAGCTAACAAAAAACCAACACACACACGAACAATACATTGTTCCAAGCACTCTCTCCTACACACATACTCTCTTCTCTTGCTGCTTGTTTGCTACTCAATCGGCTGAAAGACAAGACTGAGTAACTCTATTGCTCTACTGCTCTATTGCTCTGCACACTACTGTTCAATTGCTCTACACACTATTGTTCTATTGCTTTACTTCTCTGAACTCATTCTCTCATTTGTTGACTGATATGTTTTCTATTTGATTTACAACATCAAAAACAATATGTTTTATTCGTATTGCACTTTCTTTTATTTCTCTTATGCTTCTACTTATGGTTCTGTTGTTTACCTTGCAATTAGCAGACATGTTTACTAGTTCACCAATGTGATTGCTCTTTCCCTTCTAGTTCA
Source organism: Nicotiana undulata (assembly GCA_005239495.1). Classification (NCBI taxonomy): domain Eukaryota; kingdom Viridiplantae; phylum Streptophyta; class Magnoliopsida; order Solanales; family Solanaceae; genus Nicotiana; species Nicotiana undulata. Next base: position 58,298 of record ML294951.1, on the reverse strand, counting down.
GCACGTCTATTGTTTTCTTGCACGTTCACTACAATTCTGCCTTACCCCCTATAAGCATATACTTATGTACTCCTGAACCCTTCCCTGAACATAGTGTGTAACCTTAGCACCCCTCAATCTAATGTTGTTAAGTTGCTGTCTTGAACACTTTGTGATAGAATGTGATGTGTCTGTTTAAGTCCTGTAATACTTCTTTGATGTTTACCTGTGTGCAAATATGTTTTCACATATGAACTACTTGTCCCCAAATCCCCCTTTCCCTGTTTGTGTTTGTTTCCCCTGAACTATGCGTGCTGATTTGGTTGTTGATTGTCCTGTTTCTTTTCCTTCTCACACTGTTCTCACTAAGAGTAAAACTCTTCTATTGTTCTTTCAAAAAACTGATTTCAGATTGATCATTTTCAAACTGTTTTCAAAACTCAATTCTGTTAAAACTATATCAAGCATTCTCACATACTCCTAGAAGTCTAGGTTCTGCCCCTTTAATATGTGACTGCTTAGGGACCCCAATGAGCTCCCTCTGAACTCTGACATATTAAAGATGACCCTTCCACACTGCACTTACTCTAAGTTTTGGTTATTAATTTGGGTGTGAGCACTGCCCAGGATCCCTTGAGATCCTTAGGGAACTTTGACACACCTGGATCGTGTGAAAGACTGTGAACCAATGGCATTGAGGCATTCTAGAGATATTGGGCCTATCAGTAGGCTCCCTATAGTGTAACTTCTTATTTTCTTTATACATTTATGTAATTTATACTAATGGTCTGTAATAATTAATTTGTAAACAACTCTAGGGATGGATAGTGAAAAAGGATGGGTATTATGCATGCTAAAAAGGTAGAAACCATGCTTTAGGTTTTACTTTCTATCTGCATCTGCGTAATAGAAATCCTGTGTAGGACTCATGTATACATGCATTAGAAATCATGCCACCTTTGGCCCCTATGTCTACTGTTTTCAGCATATGCATCCTCATATCACTTATAAAATGTTGTGTTAAAACATGCTAATAACTAGTACGCTATCATGTACACTTAAAAAATACCTGTTCTAGGATAAACATTAATATAAATCTGTTATTCATGCAAACCAGGTCTGATAATGCTAGAAATCCTGCCTTAGGAAACTCTGAAATCATGTTGTGTACATTTAGAAATCCTGCCTAGGACTTCCGCATACAAGTCATTCTGTATCTCTATATGTGCATAATTAGATGTCATGTTTTAGGTCTCATTCTACGCCTAGTCTAATTACTGATGCATGAAAAAGGCCAAAAAATAGTTTCACCATATTTACAAACAACTGGTAATAATTCTGTATCTTTGCAACACCTAAGTACAACATGTTTAGGCAAAACAACTTGTAACGGTTTTCCTTAATAAATCTAGTAACTACTGAGCATTGTCCCACGCCTAGGCAAGCCTTAGATGACTAAATTTGTTAAAACTGGAAATATGCTTCTTTTATGGGTGCTGCCTAACTATCAACATGTCAAAATCAGTAGGAAAAACTGATTAGGACTTCCTCTCTGAGTTATGAAACAAATATGCCTCTTTGTTATTTTAAAATCACTTAGATGCCATGCTTTAGGATTCTGAATTAAATGTTGGACCTTAACTGTGTTTGAGTCATGCTACCTATTTGCATTATTTGTGGAGGTATACCTGAGCCTTTCTCTGTTTGTGTGTTTATCCCCTAATTGCGGTCCTATGTGTTCTTGTGTGTCGCCTAGTATTTTGCCTTTAAACCTGAGGGTCTGCCTAGAACTTCCTTCTTAGGATAAAAGTCCTAAATTCCTCCAGGGCTATTAGGAAGAGACGGGTAACAACATGCAATAGAAGTCGTTAACCAACATGCGTTTTAATTACCTTTACGGGGTGGGAAGGGTAGATATGGATATGATGACCGGTGCGCTAATACCACGTGTAGCCCCTCTTTGAGGAGTGACATACCGGGTATTGCATTGATGTGATCCATATTACAAATAACCTAGGACATCCCCTATGAATGCTTAGAATATAACTCTTTCAAATCTACTTATCTATTAAAAACTTAGTAACACATGTGTGCTTAGACTGCGAGTATTTCAAAACTACCTGCTTTTCTTAAACATTTACTACCTACTTGCTACTTGTACAAATTCACAAAAGTTGTTTGGCCGAGAACCACAACTGTAGATTCTGAGGGGTGCCTAACACCTTCCCCTTAGGATAATTTCAATCCCTTACCCTATCTCTGGTTATCAAACTTGTTTGTAAATGAACCCCAAATAGGTGCCCTAACGCAACTTAACTCGTTAGGTGGTGACTCTTCAAAACTTGCAAACCCCTTCCCAAAAGGAAACGAGTTGTCCCAACAATGTCAAAAACCCTTGACCGACCCTGAAAGGAGTTGGAAAAAAGGGGCGCGACAAGTATGCTCATCTGTGTCATCCACGTGGCCATGTTTTCAGCAAGATTGTTGGATGGATCTAATGGCACTGAGTGAACCACTGGGGTGATGGGTGCATTTCTGGTTGTACACCCCGAATTTTGTGCCATTGTATCAAGTAAGATCTGGCTCTCTCTCCATGTTTTGCTCAGGAATGCTCCACCAGCTGAAGCATCAACATTTGCCTTAACACTGTCTGCCAGACCCATATAAAATCGCTGCCCCATCATCTACTCTGGAATACCGTGGTGCGGACAGATAACCAACATTCCTTTAAACCGTTCCCATATTTCTTGCAGTGTCTCTGTAGGCTTCTGTCTGAAGCTCAAGATTTCATCAATTTGTTGAGACGTTTTGTTTAGTGGATGGAACTTGTTCAGGAACTACTTAACCAACTCCTCCCATGTAGCAATAGAATTGATGGGGAGCGAGTTGAGCCAAGTCTGGGCGACTCCTATCACTGAGAAAGGAAACAACAACAGTCTTATTGCTTCTGGAGTGACGTTTGGTTGCCTCTGGGTTTTGCAAATTGACAGTAAATTCTTCAGATGTTGTTGGGGATCCTCAATGTATGACCCCGAAAATAGTCCCTTATTCTGCAACAAGTGCAACATATTATTTGTGATCTGAAAGAACTCAGCCTGTATATGAAGGACTTCAATTGCAGTGGCCAAATGCTTCGCCGTGGGTTGTGCCCAGTCATATAAAGGCGCCTCTGGTACAATAGGCGCCATAACTTGTGCAACTAGGTCTACCACGTCGTCCCCATTGTTATTGTTCATGTCGTTTAGATCTGCCATGTTGATTTCAATTTGTTCAATTGGTGGTTGTTGCTTGCTTTTACGGTTGGCCCTGTTCAAGGCATGGAAAACTTTCTCGGGGTCTGGTAAGGCTTCAAATACTTCACCAGTTCTCGATGAGTTTCTAGGCATGCACCTGTACAACCGAGTTAGCAAAAGTTAAAATTTCAATATATGAATGAAATCGAAGAAAATTGACTACACTTAAGAATTTTGTATTTTCTTCTAACTATAATTGATAACCGTTAATTCCCCGACAACGGCGCCAAAATTTGATCACGCTCAACTATGTCTTATAAAAAGACTAAGCGGGCGTTGCAAATATAATCTACCTGTCACAGATGAGCATACTTGACAGGTTATAAAAAGAGTCGAAGCCCACAGGGAATTAACCTGTCAATTATTGTTGTTAGACTCACTCGATTCTCAGTAATCAATTTCCCAAAAGTTATGAATATCAATTTCCGGTATTTTTACTAACTACAACTTAATGAAATTAAGAAAGCTAAAGGATAACTAATACTGAGGTGTAAACAAATGTGAGAAGGATCTAAGGTTATGGTTTTCCCCGTTGATGGAATCCCTTCTTGTATATTTCATATATTTTGGCCTAATTATCTCTATCAATCATGAACACTTATGTTACTGTAATTCTCTATCTCGAGCAATTACGATAATTTACTAGACGCGCTCTCTCGAGCTACGCTAGCTGACTTTTATTACAGTTCACTTTAGATTGCATCCAAGGTATCGTTATCTCTAACCCATCCTTTAAACCCTCGGTTATGGATCTCTCCTATACTTTGGGAGTGATGTTGTTCAATAACTACCTAAACATGTACTCTCTCTCGAGCAGATACACACTAAATAGGCACAACTAATTGATGGCCCTTCAATCAACTACAACAAGAACGTAGTTGAACAAATAGAGATAAAAATCAAGCAAACTATATTAATATAACAATAAGTTCATCCTCAACGGGTTCCACCAAAACCTTAGACTAAAGAAGTTATCTACTCATAATTGTACTGAAATTAACAAAAGAATTCATCAACAATGGTAAAAGCACAAGGAAGGGAGATGAGAATTGATGCCCAATTTCCCTCCTTGACTCTTGTCTTTGATTTTCTTGAACAAGCTTCTAAAACTTGATAAAAACCTCCTTTGGGCGAGTTGAACCTTATATAAGTTAAGTGGAATGGCCCCAAACTTCCAAATTTACCCTTGGGAAATAACTCGTTCGCCTGGGACTAGCGCGCTCGCGCTAGTCAACGCGCTACTGGACGCGCTAATCGACGTTCACTCTGTATGGGATCACTGGGGTAGTGCGGTCGCGCTAGTGGGTGCATTTAGCCCACGCTAATAGGGTTTTGTTTTGTCCCTGGCAACTGGACTAGCGAGGCGGCGCTAAGGCGGCGCTAAGGCGGCGCTAGTGGACTTATAATCTGTCCCAGCGATTTTCTTACTTCTTTTCATACGTGAACTACTCCAAGGGTCTTTTCTCCTTCAATTTAGCTCCAAACACCATATTAGGTCCTCATAAGCGCATTTTTCTCCTGCGAAACATAAAATCAACAATTAGAGCCATTTTAACATCATTTAACATTCCTAAGACAGTGAAGCATCATTAAGTTGGAGTGTAATTCTACAGTAACTACGTGAATTTAGCCTATTATCAGTAGACCTGACATTGTTTTCAGCGTAGGACTTTGTGCAAGATTTCAGGCTAATCCAAAGGAATCCCACTTAACTGCAGTGAAGAGAATTTTGAGATACCTAAAAGGCACCACTGACCTCTATCTTTGGTATCCTAAAGGTAGTAATTTCGATATTGTGGGATATGTTGATGCTGACTATGCGGGATTTTTGGTAGATATAAAGAGCACCTCAGGTATGGCACACTTTCTGGACTCATGTCTTGTGTCTTGTGCCACTAAAAAGCAGAATTCTGTAGCTCTATCTTCTGCTGAGGCTGAGTATGTGGCTGCAACCTCATGTTGTGCTCAACTATTATGGATTAAACAACAATTGTTGGATTTTGGTATAGAGGTTGGTTGTATCCCTATCTTTTGTGATAACACTAGTTCTACCAATATGACAAAGAACCCCGTTCATCATAAAAGAACAAAGCACATAGATGTTAGACACCATTTCTTAAGAGACAACTATGAGAAGGGATTGATCTCTATTGAATTCTGTGCTACTAATAAACAGATTGCTGACATCTTTACTAAAGCACTAAGTAGAGAGCATTTTGAAAGGAACATGTTAGAGTTAGGGATGATTAAGATCACCTAACTGAACTAGTTCAAAATAAAAATGAAAAAAAATTGAAAATGAAAAAATAATTGGCTAGGAATTCTGAAATTTGTGTAAATAATCAGAATAATCATTGCTCAGCCTCATGATATAAACAAAATACTCTCTTGCCATGTGTTAATATAACTCCTTGGTTACTAATGATGTTTTTCTATTTTGTGAAAATTGAGGCTTAATCAAGAGAATCTTACAGGATGAACCAGTTTAATCAATGCTGGTTCATCTGACAGACGAGGTATTTGTTCTCCACTATACACATCTTGAAATTTTAATAGTTAATTATGAGCAGAACTCCATCTAAAACAAGTTCTTTTCAAAATCTAGTCTTTAACCTAAATTTGAACATGTTCCGTCTACCCAAAAGAGTCCAATCAAATTAAAGAGCCTAGATTATAGGGTAATCATAACCGTCACTTTTAACTGACACTTCTGAACCGATTAGACTTCTTCTTGACCCAAATTACGCCTGTTATGTATTATTTAACCATTCCTTTAAATTCCCATCATCATCTCACTAAATCATCATTCACTTCTCTTCCTCAAGACATAACCGTCGAAACCCTTTCAACCTTCTGCTCAAACACCTTGATTCTAACCTTCTTCCATTTTTCAACAAAAACCATCACAATGGCTAATACTCCACCACCCGCTTCATCCTCCTCCACCACACCTGACTACAGTATCACACTCGAAGATATTGGCTCCACCCCATCTCAATCAAATTCTTCCACCCCATCTCAATCACATCCCACCACCACTCAAAACAATCATGTTCCATCTCCTCCAATCACCTCCGTTGCTCAACCAAGCCCTAATCTGGAACCCAGGAGAAGGCATGCAAAAATGCTCGCCGGAAAAACAGTGGCTATGACTCTCTAGCTAAGAAATTGAATGCTAAGCTTCAAGCCTGCCAGGCTCAACAATCAGAGAACTCCGATGACTCCTTTAAGTCAGTAACTGAGGGGGAAGCAACTGGTTCATCTGATTCTGAACAGGTATCATCAACTCCTAAAACTAGGTCTGAGCCTGAACCCGTAATTTTTGAAAATAGGTTTGTTCTGATTGGGTCTGTGGTGGATGTGGAAGTACCTGATAGGCGACAAAGAGGTGGTAAAAATAAAATTGTGAAAGAAAATAAGAGAGAGGGAGGAGGAAGTACTGTGAAGGGAACATGGGTAGAAGTAACTCCATTGGCAATTTGTGGTACTGCACCAGTGGTAGTTGACGAAGGAACCAAGGATTTAGGGGGAAGTAATTCAAGAGAGGCTGCTGAGGGGTTAGAAAATCTTCAACATGCTACTGATGAACCTGGTTCATCCATTGAGGAAACCTTAGCTGACCTTATGAGAAATTTAGGGGAGAGTTATAAACCCAAGAAGAAGAGGACACCGAAGGCTAAGAAGAATGAAACTCTAATGGTGAGTAAGAAGAGAAAAGCCACTCTCTTTGCTAAAACCCCTCTTCCAAGAGGAATAACTACAAGAAGTGCAATTAGGTAGAGTGAAGAGGAGTTGCAGAAGGCTTTGAAGGAAAGTAAGAGAAAGAGAGCTGAAAAGGGGAAGGCAAAAGTGTTTGAGCCTGTAGAGGCTGTTGAGGTTGAGAAGATGGACCTGGTCCATAAAGAAGAACAAATGGAAGATATTGAGATTCAGACACCCAAACCAAAGAAATCAAAGACCTCTTCCAAGAAGTTTGCATCTGTGTATGCTACACCCTCAACTGTTTCAAAGAGGACTATGTCTACACTGAAATCAAAGAATGTTCAGATTGATGAAGAGGATGATTGGAGTGGTGAAGAAGCATAGGAGTCTGGTGGAGAGAAAGACAATTTGACCAAATTTGGGAAGCGCACTATTCTGAAAGGGGGGGGGGGGTTGTTGAAGGATATGGAGGAATCTTGCATGGTCTACCTATTGGATATGCTGGAAGTACAGGGCTGGAAGGACATGGTCCTTCAGTTAGATGGCAGGCTGGCCAGGAGTGAGATTGTAGAGTTCATGGCCAATGCTGAAGTCAAGGATGGCAGGGTCTCCAGTCAGGTAAAGGGGACCAAAATCACCTTTGATGCCATAGAGCTAGGAGACATACTTGGGATTCCATCTGAAGGTTATGATGATTATACAAGGAAGAAGTGGCCCACCCTGGATGGTCTTCCTTCTGCACTGCAAATTACCAGGAGGTTCACTGACAATGTTGAAGAGGTGGAACCAATGGCAGTTTACAAAAGCGAGATGAAGCCCCCTCACAAGGTGGTGTTTTAATTCATCAACAAATGCGTACTGCCCAGGCAGGAGAGAAGGCACATAGCAAACTACATGGACTTAACTCTCATGGATTGCCTGGACAGTGGAAAGCAAATTAACTGGCCTTACTTTATCATTCAGCTATTGGACCGGGTGGTCAATGGTTCCAAGGCCCATGCCATCCCATATGGTTTCATCCTCACGACTGTACTGGCTCACTTCAAGGTGCCCCTGAAGAAGGCATAAATGGCCACTGTCAAGGATCACTTTGGCAATAACACGTTTCTGGCATGTGACTATATTGTAAATGTTCCTGACAATGAACCTGGTTCATCCAGAAAAATGCATGTGAATAGCAAAGTCAGGGTACTTATGCAGGAAGGTGAGGCTAAGAATGCTGAAATTCTTAGGCTGAAGAATCCCCTTGCAGAGGTTGAAGCTGACAGAGATGCTCTCAAAATTGAGCTTGCCAAAGAGAAGTAGAAGAATGAGGGGATTCTTCAGAATATGTTGTCTCTTCTCCAAGCAAAGAACCCAGCCGCCATCCCTTCCCAGCCTTAGTTGTCCAGTGACCTGTCTTCAACCCTCTATGACCCAGATTCGGTATTTTTTGTTTTCTTTTGCTCATTGTAGTAATTGTTTTTATTTCTTTGTGTGGATGGTGGTTGAACTATGCTTCTATCAATGAATTTTGTTGTTTCTGCTCTTATTTTTGTCTCCCTTTCTTTGATAGTTTGCATTCTTGGTTCACTATTGATGATTAATCCATGTTTGCACTTGCAGTTGCCCCAGTGGCCATGAGTAATTCTTATAAATCTGGTAATTCTGACATTTTGCAACTTTTAAATGATGCCACAAGGGGGAAGATGTGCTATATTTGAATTATGTGATATTTATAACCTAATGAACTTGATTCTTTATGATAAATGCTTAATACTCTAAAAACGTGTCAATGTTGGATTCAAGTGATTGCAGGCCTAAGCACAGAGTTTGTCATCATAAAAAAGGAGAAATTTGTTGGATCAAGAAGCTAAATAATTTTGAAGATTGACAAAGTAACTCAGAGTTGAAACTAGAGGTGGCTAACGGGCCGGGTTAACCCATCACCGGACCGACCCAGATCGGTTCAAACCGGGACCGGACCGGCCCGGTTCATAGGGGGCCGAGTGGGGCTGGGTTAAGGGGTTAGGGGGGTTGAAATGATTTTTTTTTAAACGGGTAACCGGACCGGTCCATCCCGGTTCATATGAACAATGCTTGAATCGGTTTAACCGGACCGGTTCAACGGCACAATACATGTACAAAAAAATTAAAAAAAAATTAAAATACTTGTAACCCGGCTCGGCCCGGCCCGACCCCTTAAACCCCTACCTGTACGGGTTACTTTTTACCCGGATAAACCCGAACCCGTTAAAACCGTTAAAAATTAACCGTAACCGGCCCGGTCTCATAACCCGTACGGTTAAAAGAAAATGCTACCCGGCCCGGCCCACCCGTTAGACACCCTTAGTTGAAACAGGTCCATCACTGGATACATAGACATATGCAGAGTTAAGGGAACGTGAGGTGCACAAGTAGGAGATAAACGAAATCTATGATCTAAAGAGATATCTCCTGATCGAAAAGGTTGCAAATTGATAAGGAGATGGACTCCTTATTCAGTAAGAACATAATCAAGATGAGGGTGGATTTAGGGAGTTGAGATCAACTAGAACTCTTTCACCAAGGAAGAGTAGCATCCGCATTCTAGTGAATCTCTTTGTCTACTAATCCTATATATTGTTAATCGTTCTTATAGTACAGGTACACATAAATGCAGAAGCAAAACAAGAATTGAGAGCAAAATTACCAAAGCAATTTTGCAAGCAGTTCGTGTGAGAATTAAGTGTGCGACTCTGAAGCTACTTGAACCAGCTAGAAGAAGCAGTTCCATTTGTTGTCTTTTAGTCTAGTTTATTTGTAGTAGGTGATTACAACTTGTACCTTTCAGCTTTATCTAGAAGCAATTGTAATAGGTACTGAGTGTTCAAGTTATTGTTAACTTGAAGTTTGTCGCAAATAGCTAGATGCTAGTTTGCCACAAAGGGATTAGAGGTAGTCCTTAGGTTTACAAAAGAGTTTATTTTGCGAATGTTGTTTGGCTCAGTGATTTAGTGAAGAGTTTGGGAAAATCCTACTGCGAAGTAGGTCGTGTTTTTTTCACCTTTTGAGTCAGGTGTTTTCCACGTAAAATTGTTGTGTTATTTAATTTCTGTATTTATTATTCCGCAAACTGTAGAAGTTCGAACACATAGAAGAACCTGGTCCTTCTATAACTAGTGCACGCGAAAATTGGACACCACACAAATCACCCCCCCTTTTGTGTGGTATTGACGTTTAGAACATCAGTCGATAAGACCAGCTTCTAAGGTCTTGGAGTTGGTCCTCCGAAGATAACTTGGCCAAAGCTGCTTCATTTTCAACAGCAAGGCGGTCCATCCTGGTTTTCCACCGGTCGCAGTTGGTCTTAACCTGGTCGACCTCCGCCCGAAGAAGACCAAACTTCTCCACCTTTTGCTACAACTGAGATTTCGAAAGGTTAGCTTCTACAGTGGATTTGATCCCATACCGTATCAATAATGCGATTACCTGCTTATCCAACTTGGCCCCCTTCTCATGAGCTTTGGCCAGGTCCGTTTGGAGATCCTTTATGGCCACAAAGAATCTTCAGAGCGTTCCTCTCCTCTGAGACCCTCTGAAGATCGGCCTCGCACTGACTAAGGTAAGCTCGGAATTCGGCAGAGGCCTATACGAATAATAAAAATACAAGTTAAATTTATGAAAGAATGACTTTGGGAAAAGGGTGGAGAGAAGTAACCAAAAGCAACTAACACTTACCTCGGAGAAAAGTCGCTGAGCTTTCGCCATAAGAATCGAAGCATCGGTAATATTGTAGGCATCATCGACCCCCATGAAGCAATCTTGAAAAGGATCACCAACGCTAGAGCCTCCGCCAATCTTGGGGGTCTTCAACCTTTGGGTATACCTTATCTCCCCTTCAGAGAAGACCAGCATAGAAGGCATTGGATCTATGGCTCCGAGTGAATCGCTCGAAGCGCTCTGTCCGATCCACCTGGTTTCAGAACCAGGCCTTCCCGGTGTGGAAGTTGATGACCGAGATACCGTTTCGACCTCAGGAGATTTGGGGATCACCCCCGATTTTATTTTCATAGCCTCCCGGCGTGGGGCTCGGTTGTAGCAGGAGGTAACTCAGGAAGCGAAGCGATCACGATATCCTTTCTGGGTCAAGCTACCAACGCCGATGAATTTTCCTCTTCTTTCTCATCCTGGTCCTTCAACGTTTGGACCGCATCCGCCGAGAGTCCGACCATTTTTATCCTCACCCTTCGAGGCTTGGGTTAGGAGACCTCAGATTGTGAGGTATTTTTTCTTTTCTTGTCATTTTCCAGCCTCGGAGCCGGGGACTCAGCTTCGCCACCTTCACTCGAAGGCCTCATGATGGCGTCTTTGGACAGACCTACATAAACTGAAGATTAATAATGCAGAAAAGGGGTAATTACTTCGGAATACTTAAGAAGGGACCTTACCATGGTTTTTGGCCTCCCACTTGCCTTTAGACAAATCCCTCCACACTCGTTCAACACGAGTCGAGGTGGAGGCCAACTTATGGATCTAGTCCTCGAAATCGGGCACCGCCTCGGGCATCCAAGGGTCAGCCGCATGGTCAGAGAGAAAAGTTAGACCATATCGAAAGAGGCACAAAACTAAAAGAACACAAAATCACTTACGTTTGGCTTTCCACTCCTCGGGAAACAACATCTTTTCTTCTGGTATTATATCACAGGTCCTCATCGGTATGAATCGACTTATCTAACCCTGATCTTTATCATCGTCGATATTCAAGAACAGGGATTTGTTTGCTCGATAGTTAAGTCTAATTAGCGCTCTATAGAGTTGGTCCTGTATAACCGAATGAGGTGGTCCAATGTGAACTCCAAAGCCCCTACCTCGTTGGATTAGAAGCGCAACATGATCACTATGCGCCAAAGTGAAGGGTGGAGCTGACCGAAGGTGACCTCGTACCTCTTGCAGAAGTCGAAGATCACTAGGTCGACGGGACCCAATGTGAAGGGGTAAGTGTAAACACTCAAGAAGCCTTTCACATTGTGGTGATGCTCTCTTCATGCATAGGAATTTGCACCCACCACCTCTAGACCCCATCCGCAGTCCTTCTTCATGGCCTCGACACTGCCCTCGGTAATCGAACACATGTACATCGACATATGTTCGCATCGGCCCAGTACCGATGATGGGTTATCAACCTTAAAATCAGTTTTAAGGACACAGGGGCCAGGTACGTATTCATGGGCAGCCGGTTCTACCTGCGTTTTGTCGTCGGCCGGCCGGGAGGAAGAAGATGGAGCTTTCTCCTTTTGCGGTATTGTTTTGGAAGTATTCGCCATTTACATGAGTAGGGAGTAAAAAGAAGGAGTAGAACTGGCGGCTCTTATGGGAACAACAGTGGTTTGGTAAGCGGCTATAAGAGAAAAGCAAGAAGGATTGAGAACTCAAGGGTTTACGATCAAAGCAAAGTAAAGTTTTAATCTACTAAGGAGCTGATATTTATAGGTTTAAAACGGCAGTTCGGTGCCACTAGTGGCCGACCGGCGACTGACATGCATTGATGGGTTTTTGGAAAACCGAACCGAATGGACGTTTCAGTCACATCCAATGCTTACGTCACGGGGATGACGTCATGGTCGAGGTAACGAAGAATCGGGGCCCAAAATCGTTTCTTATCATTTCATTCTAAGAAACGCGGGGACTATCTGCATACGGTAAAAAATCGAGGATGCCCGATTCTATGGGATCGAGAGTATGTCTCGAGAGTAAGCCGGTATCGAAGCAAGTTGGGGCTCAGAGAATATGAGACTAAAGGATCGAGATCAGCCTAAATCGACATCGTAGTAACAGAGTCACGAGATATCCGCAATCGACCGCCAATCTCGGTGAAGATCTCGGAATCGACAGAACCATTGACCACAATTATCATCATAAATATCATTATCATACATGAATTAACTCTTACGTTACTACTGAGAAATATAAGCATTCTGCTTTTTTATTTGATCTTAGCTCTTTACAGTTCTTACTGTTCATATTGTTTTTATTGCTCTCACTGTTCTTGATATTTGATCTTGAGCCTAATCCAGATCGGGGTCGATAATTTGCAATTACACTGGTTTGATCAATTTTTACCGCTTAATTCCTTTATTTATTTAGCTATTTATCTATTGGTATTGAATCAGATCACGTATCCTTATAACCACACTACAAGTTTAATTGTTACTCATATTTCTATGTAACCAGAATACCTTCTCTAATGTTATTAAACACTTGACTAACTCACCCCCTTTTCATTCTCACCAGGGGTGTTCATTGTTAAGTTTGGATCGGCTTTTCCCTAAAAAGAAACAAAACCAAGTGAATCGGTTCTTCAAATATCAGAACAAATCAAACCAATTAAGTCGACTTTTTATCAATTGAGTTTTGTTGGTTTCTCAGTTTTTTCGGTTATTTATCATGTTTTTTCCCTTAAATATGAGACATACACTACCAAACACATATTGTAGAGACTACATTTTCAACATAACACTATCAAACCAATTGCTCTTTGAGAAATCTATCATTTACCAAGATATATTGATGATAATTGAATCAAATAGTGTTGAGTAATCTAAGTACTCAATTAAAAATTAATTATTATTAACATAAAATAAATTCTTGTACTTGGCAAAAAAAAACTACCAATTAAACTAGAATGTAAAGACAAAGAATTAGATTATTATAATAGCAAAAAACTAGAATAAAAATACAAACGACTAATATGTACCATAAATTTTAGAAACTTATATATATATATATATATATATATGTGTGTGTGTGTGTGTGTGTGTGTAAATTTAAATAGTCACTTCTATAGTCGGTTTGGTTCAATTTTTTCGGTTATTTTTTAATTAAAATCAAGACCAAACAAAATTTGATTTATTTTTAAAATTCAAAACCAAAACCAAACCTACAAAGTCTCGATTTTTTTGATCGGTTTGGTTCGATTTTTCGGGATTTTATGAACACCCCTAATTCTCACTTTTTCCTCTTTGTACTATAGCTATTTTTTCTTTACTATGATTAATTTGTTTTTAATTTTCCATCATTGATCATGTATTTTCTCCTCCTCTTTTTATATTTATTTGATATCTGATTTTTCATACATTTGTTTAATTAAAGGTAATTAAATTTGATTCTATATTTATTTTACATTTCATTGCATATTATTATGATGTAATTATCATAAATGGCTAGAAACTGAATAATAAGCATTCAAATTCCAAACAACCCAATTAACCTTTAATAATCGGGAAAACAATGATACTTTTTTTTTTTTGGAATGAAAACAATAATCCCTTAAGAATAATTTTTTTTGGTACGCTTAGAATTTTAATGTGAGAAAAAAGAAACTGCGGAATTTGATCCCAACAAAGACAGGTTCAATTTGATTTTTTTCTTTAATTTTCTACTATTTTTTATATTTAATTATTTTTTTCTTATTCAAGTTCACGTATGCTGATTCAAGTTCGTGTATATATATATATACCAGCTAAGCGCATAAACGCATTGTTTCATATTTAATCTATATATTTATACTGATGATTTGTTTTCTAAAAGTTTTATATTAGATGTAAGAAAAATCACAACAATTGATAGAATCACAAGAAGTTTGTTTAGTATATATTAACTTTTTTTAAAAATAATTTATGATATTAATATTAAATTATATTTTAATTTCTTATAACCGCGCGAAGCGTGAGCTAATACACTAGTTTCTACTCTCTTCGGTCCATAATAAGTGACCAATTTATTTTTTTATTTTGGTCCAAAATAAGTATTCATTTATATAATTAAGAAAGAATTCAATTTGTTTTTACAAAATAACCCTTGTGTATATATCCCTAAAACGTTTTCTTACTCCTCATATTAAATATATAATTAAGGGCAGTTTAGTCATACTAGGTATTTTTATATAGAATTTAATATTTTCTTAATGGACGTGCAAAAAATAAATTGGTCACTTATTGTGGAGCGGAGGGAGTATATAATAGAATATGATTTCATGCTTCCAATTGTAAGTTTTCACCTTTACATTGCGCAAACTAGCCGAAATTTGCTCAAACTTACCAACAATTAGCCCGCAAGCATTGACTACCAAAAAATAGCCACAAGAATTTATAAAATTTAAATAGATGCCTATGATCTTTCAATTATGTTAAAAGTTTTATTAGGTCAATCCTGAACTTCCTTCAAGGTTATCTTTTTTATGTCATTCTTTCTTGTTTAATTTGTTTAACCTTGAAGAACTTCAGAAACTAAAATTCCCCATACTTTAATCTTTACACAGAGATAACATAATGTGATGACCCACATCTTATGAAATAAAGCTTTATTCCGGGCTTTTTAGCCTTAAAACATTATTTTATTCACCCCGATTTGCGTGCACAGTCCAAACGTGAATCCGGAAAGCTTTTATGTGAAAATATATGAAACAATAATTTTTAAGAGTTAAAGTTGAGTTTTAGTTGACTTCGGTCGACGTTTTGAGTAAACGGACCCGGACCCGTGTTCCGACGGTCCCGGGAGGTCCGTCGTAAAATATGAAACTTGGGCGTATGCCCGAAATCGAATTCCGATGTCCCTAGCCCGAGAAATGAATTTTGATGAAAATTGTTAAACTAAAATTTAAAGAAATGAATTAATGGTTGAACTGGTTGGTATCGGGCTCGTATTTTGGTTCAGGAGCCCGATACAAATCTATATCTATATCTATATATACATTAAAGCAAAAAAGTTTGCCATCTCATTTAGCCAAGTGACAAGTTATTAGAAAGCCAAGTGGCAACTTATTAAAAAGACACATGACAACTTAATTTATTAAAATGCAAGTTGGAAAACGTTAGGAGTAGTATATATATCTTAAGTTGTAAAATACACAAACCCCAATATGGGTAAGCGTGTTATTAGCATATACCAATGTCGCTCCTCTTTCTCTCTCCTTAAATAATTCCCAAAATTCTCAATTCTTCTGTAACGACCCGGTCGGTCGTTACGTAGAACCTGCATTATATTTACTGTTTTGCCTTGTCATAGGTTGGTTATACTGTTTATGATGTGTTAGAGTCCGATGACTCGGTTCAGTATAGTTGTAGTGAGAATTGAGACACTTAGTCTCTAAAAATAGCTTTATAGTTGGAAAAGTCAACTGAGAGTTGACTTATTGGTAAACGATCTTGGAATGCGGAATTTATGGCTCGGATAGCTTCGTTAGGTGATTTGGAACTTAGAAGTGTGTTCGGAATATTTTTGTGATGTCCGGTGTAGAATTAGGCTTGAATTAGCGAAAGTTAGTTTTTGGTGATTTCCGGTCGGCAGTGGAAAATAGGCTATCGGGGTCGGAATGGAATTCCGGAAGTTGGAGCAGGTTTGGATATGTGTGCAAAATTTCAGATCAATCGGAGGTGTTTTGGATGGTTTCGGCATCGTTGGTGGAATTTAAAATTTTCGAAGTTCATAGGCTTGAATTCGATGTGATTTTGGTGTTTTTGTGTTGTTTTTGTGTGTTCCGAAGGCTCGACTAAGTTTGAATGATGTTATGGGATACGTTGGTAGGTTTGGTTGAGGTTCCGAGGGCCTCGGGTGTATTTCGGATTCTCAAACGAGCACTTTTGGTCGTAAAGAGATTGCTGGTTTTCTGGTGTTACTGCAGCAGGGAATTGTTCATCGCGAACCCGTGGATCCGTCCGCGATCGCGTAGAGTAAGTTGAGGCCAGGGGTGAAATTGTTCTTCGCGATCGCAGGGTCAAGGATGCGATCGCGTAAGGTGGTGAGGTTGTGCATCGCGATCGCATAGAAGAATTGAGAGTGGCAGCGAGGCCTTGGAATTTCCCTACGCGATCGCATAGAGTTGGTCGCGATCGCATAGGTCAAGGAGTCTAAGCATCGCGATCGCGTGGCATATATTGCGATCGCAGAGAGTAAAAGCTGAGGGTCTGTGTGTTTCCCTTCGCGATCGCGTGATTGGTTCCGCAATCGCAGTGAAGAAAGATCTGGGCATAAATTAAATCAATTGGAATTAAAATTTCCCTGCCGATGTATTTTGACATCCCACAGCTTCAGCAGGATCGCTTAGCTCTGTTCATCTTCGGTGCAAGACCGATCTGGGCTGTTTCCCTCTCGACTTTGGATCTTAGCACCCAAAAAGTTTGTCTGTACAAACGATCTAGGCATGTATTCGGAGTTTCCCTGGGGTTGGTAAGGCGAAATGAGGCCACCCTAGCCCATTGAGTGCTCTACCTTGGGCCATCGACATCATACGCTCTACTGAAATAGATTTCGCGGAAAACCAGCTATATCTGATCTTGGTTGGCCTTTCACCCCTAGACACAAGTCATCCCCGTATTTTGCCACATACGTGGGTTCGGTCCCTTGTTTGCTCTTGGATTGGACTAAGCGGCAATCCTTACTGTGGAAGCAGACCTTGTCATTCTTCTCCTTCAATGCCAGTGGATAAGTACACTAGGACAACTCCCTTTGGAAGGAATCGATCGTCAACGTCTTTGGTTCCCTCCACACCTCTATCCATCGGCACATCCGCCCCAGATGCACGCTTAGACGCATTGTTCATCTCTTCTTGTGATCGGGATGAGGTAGATGCCTCCCAGCCGGGGGGCAGATCGAATCGGAGTCTGCGACCCTTGCCCACTTTTCCACTATTTTTTGAACGGGAATAGAGCTTTTGGGGAGATATTTTAGAGGGAAACGATTGTTCTTCATTGAGGTAAGATTTTTGGACTCATTAACTCGATTATATGTGATTAAGGACCAAATTAACAGTGTTTAATTAGGGAAAATCAATGAAAAAAGGGAATCTAAGGCTTGAGTTTAAGAGACCTTTTAAGGGTGATTTGAGGGGTCATTTGGACTCCGATTTCATAGTTCTTTATATGTACGGACTCGTGAGATGATGACGATCTTTTTGGTATAAAGTTTGTCGAGTTCCGAGACGCGGGCCCGGGGGTGGGGCTTTGGCTAATTTCGGATTTTGTGCATAAAGTTGATATTTTTCGATTGGGTT
Organism: Nicotiana undulata; assembly: GCA_005239495.1. Lineage (NCBI taxonomy): Eukaryota > Viridiplantae > Streptophyta > Magnoliopsida > Solanales > Solanaceae > Nicotiana > Nicotiana undulata. The sequence continues at coordinate 40,316 of ML294951.1, read as the reverse complement.
TCATCCCCCTAGCATATATTGATGTGAAAAATCTGAACTTGATAGATTTGGAGCACTCGGAAGTTGATTCGAGGGGCAAGCGTGTTGCGGAGTAGCTTTTCGGGCTAGTTTGAGGTAAGTATTGTTTTTAAATCCTGTCCAGAGGGTTTGAAACCCCGGACTTCACATCCTTTCACGGTTTTGGAGTGACGCACACACTGGATGACAAGGGGCGTGCACGAATTGGAAATTAGGAAATATGTTCCTTTTTAGGCAACTATTGAGTTGCAGAACCGCTTTTAAAGCATATGTTTTATAGTATTACTATGATTTGATATATTTGGGTTGTAAGCCATGTTTGGTGCCTGCCGATCTGTTTAACCCCTTGGCGGCTATTTTCCTGATATTCCTCACTTAGAAACTGTTATTTTACACTCAGTCTTTCTTGGTAAATTGTTTTGACACTCTGAGTTTACTGATATTATTTCTTGAAATGAAATACCGTTTTGGGTCGAGAACCCCGTTTAATTATGGCCCGAGTGGCATGTTGAGACTGTCTGACTGAGTGAGGTCGAGGGACAATATTGTGAGGATGTTGATGATATGAGAGAGGCCGAGAGCCTGGGTGATTGATGCCACGATTTGGCTGTTTATAGCGCTTGGGCTGTAGGAGCCCCTCCGGAGTCTGTACACCCCCAGTGAGCGCAAGTACCTACTGAGTGCGAGTGCCGAGTGACGAGTGATTGGGAGGTATGAGTGACTGTGAGGTGCTGAGTGACTATTACTGACACATGGTGAGGTACTGAGTGACTGATTATGAGTGATGATTTGGCCCGAAGGGCAATTTAAAATGATATGTTGCTGAGCTTTCGATTATGATTCACTTCATTTTTCATACTGGATTTTTGGAAAGTTTTACTGAGAAACATTTGAAAACATACTTGTTCAAAGGATTTTTACGGAAACTGGTTTTCACGCAAATGTACTAGATGTATACTTTATATTGGCTCGGTATTTTACCATTTGTGGATTGGTATTTTGTGTTGTGTGTTTCTCATCTTTAGACTTGATTTATTTTCATTACTACTGAGTTGGCGTACTCATCATTACTCCTTGCACCTCTGTGTGCAGATCCAGGTACTGGTTCTGAGCAGTAGTCATCCGAGTTCGTTCATCGGCGTCAGCATTCGGGATTTTGAGGTAGCTGTCCAACGTCCACAACTTCTCCATTTCCCTTCCTTCATTAGTATTTAGTATGTTGAGGCATTGTTTTATGACATTAGCAGTGTTAATATTATTCTTAGATGCTCGTGATCAGTTGACTCCAGTTCTGGGGGAATGGTTTTAGACAATTAGATTATATTATGCTTGTTAATGACTTAGGAAAATTCTATACTTGCTATGATTTGTTATTAATGATTTCGAGAAATTTTATTAAAGGAATTGTGTAGTTATGTGATGGTTGGCTAGCCTAGTTCCACGATAGGCGCCATCACGACCTGTTAGGATTTGGGGTCGTGACATCTTCTTTGCCTATTCTCCATCTCTCTTCTTAAAAGAATTTCAATTCTCAGCAGATATTGATTTTAGAGGCTTATAAAATATGGTATTTGATATATCTAAGCCAGATTCTTCGATTGCAATTCCAGATTTGTCGTCGTATGCATATATTCTTAAAAAATTCCCCAAATTCCCAATTCTTCTTCGATCTCTCTCTTCTTAAAGAATTTTTAAGACCCATCAGAATCCATTTTAGAGCCTTCTAACATATGGTTTTTGGTATTTCTAAGTCAGATTTTTCTGTTGCAATTGTCTAAGCCAGATTTTTCGGCCCAGCAACTAATTTTATGGGCCGATCACATATTTTACGGATCTTTTTATGAAAATTTATTTTTCATAAATTTAATGCCCCTAAACACACGTATTTTGTTTCTTATTTATATCAAGTAAATAAGATTATGCTTATATATATATATATATATATATATCATATATATATAGTTTTTTGAATTTAATTACTACTTAGGGTTTGTCTTCCGTATATATTTAACATACATATCTATATACATATTGCATTTGACGGCATTTGATAGACTATCCTCTTATCAAAATTTCTCTAAGAAGAAATATGACGGCATTTGACTATATTGGCAATATATCCAGTAACAAGATGAGTTGGAATTTGAAGGTACGAGTAGTGGGATTGTGGCACGTTCCATACCGTGACAAACCAGACAACATCGTCTCCCTTGAATTAATTATTCAAGACGAAAAGGTGCATTCTTTTTTAGTTGCATTTATTTTTTCAACCAATTTGACTACAATCTCCATATTCTTCTTTGTACTATGAAAAAGTAAAAAAGTGAACTACCAAGGTTTTGTGTATTGAAAAAGTGAACTATCTTCGAGCTAAATGTCGTGAATTTTTCATAATTGTTGAAGCTGAAAATAGCACTCTGCATATAGCTATAAAAGTCTTTCAAATCCATGCATATAAGGGACCACATGGGGAGAATATTATCTGTCTTTGCAGAAAAAGGGTCATTTGCTAGATGACTCATAGTGCTATTTTTATGTCGTTTCGTCTGTTGAAATGGGAATTATGTGATAATTTACTTGTGTCTGTACTTAATATTAATTACAGAATTAGTTTTGCCTTAAAAAATTCTTGCATATTTTCCAGATTGTCCACCAGATAGCTCAGGGTATTGAGTTTCAAGTTTTCACTTTTGTCGTTGCCATCCTTTTAATGCACCAGCCCGTAGCAATTCCATAGTTGAATTGTTTTCACTTTGATAACAAAGTCACATGTTATCGCTAACAATAGACATACTAAAATATTTCACATATAATGAAGTAGATTATGTAAAGTTGCAGAGTAACTCTAACCAGTTTTGTTGTTTCATGGATGCCAGAATTACAGGGCCATGTTTCTCATATAATTGTGTAACTTTGAAGGCCTCACATCCACATAGTCTGTTCAAAGATAATAAAATTTGCAATTTAGCAGAATTATTTTCAGAAATTCGTTGAACATCTTAAGTTGTGAGCTCACTGTCTTGGTTCAGTCTTTTCTGAGAAGTATCTGATAGATCTATTTAAGTATATCATATAGACTTATGCAAGAATGCTTATCAACCATTAAAGGTTTATTTTCAAGGTCTACCATAGAGCAAAGTAATTGATAATTACTTAACTTCTAAATTAAATGATAAATATGACATAAATAATTTACCAACATCACAAACAATTTACCATTTTAGATTAGTTGACAACATTGTACAACTGAGTATTTATCTTACTCAATATTATTTATGAATTGTTTGTTTTTAGGGCGATCGAATTCATGCGACTGTTGGTCGGTCTCTTATACGTATGTTCAAACCAAATATAAAGGAATTGGGTTTGTACTTTATGAAGAACTTTGTGGTTGGACCAAATAATATGAGACTTAAATACACGCAACATAAATTGAAGTTGGCATTTACTCATAAGACGATTGTCGAGGAATCAAATGATCATCTTTTTGGTATGAATATCTTCGACTTAAGACCTTATGAGTATTTGATAAACAAAATTGATGTAGAAGAAATTGAACTCTTCGATAAGTATTCCATTAGCAATTCTTTTATTTGAATGTCTTATCAATTTGTTCTGATCATTTTTTTTAAAAAATTATTATAGATGTCATTTGAGAGGTCGTAAGTTATGGTGAAGTAGAATGACATAACCAAGGTGATAAGACCATCACTTTTATGAATGTGGAACTTGAAAATCATATTGCGCATATGAATTTACTGAAGCCAAGGTTTTATCCGGTAATATGGATGGAAAAAAAGTGTTTATCCCGAGAATGACGTTGACACCATCAGATGCAAGAATACCTTTTAAGTTCCAGCGAAGACAATTTCCAACTGTTGTATCTTTTGCCATGATAATTAATAAAAGTCAAGATCAATCATTGTCTCATGTGGGATTATTTTTAAAGAAGCGAGTATTTACTCATGGATAAATGTATGTTGCTCTTTCACGTGTGACAAGTAGAAAAGGGTTGAAGATTTTAGTTTATGATGATGATGGCCAAATAACGAATGAAGCTAGAAATATGGTGTATTAAGAGGTTTTCCGTAATTTAGTTTGAGATGAATCTAGATATGGTGGAATTATCAGGTATTTACAATATATTTTGGTACGATGACAGTGACAAGAGAATTCCAGATATGACTATAATCAACAAACAACTTGGTATGTATGTGTTTTCTCATCTATTGATTAATTCAGACATTCTGCAGGTCAATAATAGTCTGATATTTTGATTGTTGTCTGACCATGCTGGAACCCAAAGATATCCCTATGGGACTTGCTTGAATCCACACCCACCTACCAACACAGGACATATGCTGAGGCTATCAAGCAGGCCATGTCAAAGACAACTGCAAATTGAGGAAAGGCGGAGCAGAGTTGTCTGGGATGTGCTGCTTGTCTGCAGGTCTTTCAATTTCTTTAAAGAATCTACCAAGTGAAGCATACACGTAACTTCTTTTTGCCACTCACGTTTTGAAAATCTATAATAGCTGACGGTGTGAGCATCATGTATCCTATCTTGTGAGTTGTGACAGTAGTCATTAGTAAGAAACCACATCATATACAATCTTCATATACAATCTTGAGGCTGTTAACTCCATCTTGGGATACAATTGGAATAGTTCAACAGTTGTGTAATAATACAGGAAATATTTGAGTTTTCAGTTTGCTGAATAATCCATAATGAGAATGAAGCATACAAATTAGTACTAACATTACTGTTTACTTTTTGTTCATTTTGCATTCTTGCATTTGTAGTGCATATTTTCACAATTTATTTCTCATTTCAAGGAAACTACTACTGTCATACCATACTTTCAATAGAATTCAAATGAGCAAATAATTAAGAGCAATATTGTAGAGTCCACACGGTATTTTTGGGGAATTCTCTTAACACTCATCACACACACATAGCAACGGGAGAGATGGACAAAACCAAAAAAGAAAAGGAAACAACTTAATCAGTTCTGGGTTTCGTCGTCAGGTTTCCGGTCAAAGATTAACCAGTTGTTCTGGGTCTTTGTTCAATTTTCTGGTTGTTCTCTCTGCGTCGACAGAGTTTCTCGATTCAAATTGTTAAAGAGAAATCGTTTCACAATAAAAGATTTAAGTGTGTATCAACATCTTGGTCCTCAATGATTTTCCAACATAAGTCTTACGGCCGTATACTCCTAAATATCTTGTCGGATGATATTTGCACCCTCCCGTCGAATTCGAAGAAACGCGACGTCTTTTGCACGACGATTCGTGTACCATTGTGACACGATAATCAAATTAAAGATTTTAAAACGGAAATATATGTTCATCAAATTCGAGTGGGTTGGAGGTGAATTCTAAATAAAAAGTTGTATTTGAGCAGTGAGTGACCTGCGAAATTGAGGTAAGTGTTGGGTTTAACCTTGACTTGAGGGAATAGGAATCCCCAACTTAATTGCTATGTGAATTTTCATGTGTGTGGTGTATATGTGAGGTGACAGGTATCTATGCACCACTAAATTATCTGTAAGCATGATCCCTTTCCCGTTTCCAATTTAATTGATCCCTAATTTAATTATTTTATGATCATTGATGCCTTCATGTCTACTTGGTTTGTCAACTTGTTGTTAAATATTATTTCAAGTATTCTGAAAGTGTTACTTGTTTCTTAGTCACATTGTGGTACATCTGCTTGAGCTGATTGTCAGTTTTACATTACACATTTCGGTTGGTTTCGCTGTGTAGTGATAATTGGTGAAGTTTCTGAATAGTACAGTTTTCTGTTTATAATAATTGAGATTTAAGTATTGTGAAAGGCTTGGAATCTGATTTGTGAAACCTTATTATAAATAAAGATATGAAATGTAATTTGTCTGGTGGGAGCGGGTCGCACGCCGCAACAAGGAGTAATAAAGGTGGACATGTAGGATCGGGTTGCACGCCGCAACAAGAGAAATAAGAGTGATATATATATAGGGAGGAGCAATAAGGGTGGACATGTGGGATCGGGTTGCACGCCGCAACAAGGAGCAATAAGGGAGAATATTCATGTTTTACTATTTATAAAATAAAGGCTGGAACACTCATTGTTTTATTGTCATTACTTCATATTCTACTCTTACTGTTATTTAAAGTGAAACTTGTTATGTTTACAATTGTTGAGACATAAATATTGTGAAAGGCTTTGATTTAAATTGTGAAAATCTTTTTTTTTTAAAATAAAGAGATATGATTGTCTGGTAGGAGCGGGTTGCACGCCGCAACAAGGAGTAATAAGGGTGGACAGGTGGGATCGGGTTGCACGCTGCAACATGAGTAATAAGGGTGATATATATATAGGGAGGAGCAATAAAGCTGGACAGGCGGGAGCGGGTTGCACGCTGCAACAGAAGTAATAAGGGTGATATATATATATATAGGGAGGAGCAATAAAGGTGGACAGGCGGGAGCGGGTTGCACGCCGCAACAAGGAGAAATAAGGGAGGACATTTATGTTTTACTTATTTTTTTTAAACACAAAGATTTGAAAACTTACTGTTTTACCTTACTATTTTTCATATTTTGCACTACTTTTATTTTAAAGTCAAAGTTTGAAAATTTGGAAACTTACGTGAGAATTGGTTATAGCTGAGACCTGGAAAAGGGGACTAAGTTATTTTAATTGTTGCTACAGTTATTATTTGTTTGTTTTTAGATTTTCTTCTTGCTTTATTTTATATTGTTCACATGTTATATTGTTAATGCCTCGCTGTAGCCTCGTCACTACTTTCGAAGTTAGGATCAACACTTACTCAGTACATGGTTGTACTGATACTACACTCTGCACTATTTTGTATAGATCCAGGTACCGACCAACGCTAGAAGATTTTTAGTAGCCCGCATTCATTGTTCGGCGACACGAGGTAGATCTGTCGGCGTCCGCAAATTCCTGGAGTCTTCTCTTAGTTCTTTAGATATTGTTTTTATTATATTCGAAACAGTTACATTATTTCTTTCGGTCCATTATTTGTAGTATTCTTAGAAGTTCGTGAATTGTGACACCAGACCTTGGGGGTAGTCTTATAGTTATTTATTTAGTTCGTGGCTCGGCTTAATTACTCGTTCATTATTTTATTTGTGACTTTATTTATTGGAAATTAAATAGACCTAGTTTAATTTTTTTAAAATTGTTCTGCTATGATTAAATAGACTTTAACAAAAATTAATTAAACTAGTTCTAACATTGACTTGCCTAGTAAGTGTGGTGTTAGACGCCATCACGATCCCTAAGATTGAGAATTTGGATTGTGACACATAAAAATTGCATGTTCCTCTCTTTCCTTAACATTGCAAAAAGTAGTTAACAAGGTCATATTTCTCTTTTCGTGCTTAATCATCTAGTCCGTATCACAAAATTTAAACTCTACGGTATATTATTGTTTGAGTTCGGTGAAAGTCACTTAAAAATATATATTTTTTTCCAATGGTATGGTTAGAATTCGTTAAAAATACACAGATGAGGTAATATATAAAATTTGAGGAAGATTGAAGGTGATTTAGATTGGGTTGGAGTCAATTTGCGTTAAATCGAGTCCAAAAATTTCCCTGTGACACATGTATTTATTATGTATCTCACATGTATTCATCTTCTTCCATGTTCATCTTTCACTTGGATTTTAGCTCAATTTTCAATTCAAACTACTTCAAATATTTATCAAATCGTCCAAAAATCAAGATTCAAACTACTTGAGATGTACCCAATGTATTCCAACAACATCCGCTCAAAACAACAGAATTACGCTAGTAGTTTTCTACTAAAACCTAACTAATTATAAATATAAAGGAATTGGAAAAAATACGCTAGTAAATGACTACTAAGACCTAACACAATTATAAACACAAAAACTACGCTAGCAGTTGAATACCAAAATTTTCATAACTTAAATAAGCTAAGCAACACAGTGGAGTTAGTCTTTTTCTCACTAGGCTGTACTCAACTCTTCCTCTTAGGATTTCTCACTCCAATGCTCTATCTAATTTACTTTTAAAATGACAAATTTACTTTTAAAAATGACACATTATTTTCGGGCTTTTCAAATATCATTTTCTCCTAGAAACATTTATTGGGATAAAATAAAGAGACTTTTACCTGGTTATACTATATTAGAAACTTATTTATCAATGTTTTTTATGTTTTATAGTTTTTAATAAGTATCTAAGTTTTTCTTACAAATTGTGTAGATTGCTTCTTAAAGGCCCCCAGCCCATTATTAGTGCCTTCAATTAAGAGATTCAATTATATCCTCTCTTTTTTTCCACCTTTCCTCTCCTCTTTCTTTTTTTTTTACAACAAAATTCCTTAATCTACGCCCAGAATCTCCATCTTCTCTCTTCCCATCATTGCCGACAATTTTATATTATTAAATCATCAATTGCATCGTTCTTTTGCTGGGAAATCGGACAACACTGAAAATGAAGAAATATTCATTAATTGTATGATAAATGTATCATAATTGTATTTAAATTGTATCAAATACATCAATACATAAAACGCAATTGTATCATACGTGTATCACAATTGTATATAACTTGTAGATGATACATTAATATCCAAAATAATAAGTGATACAATACTAATAAATTAATATATAATTATCATATATTTGTGATACAAACTTTGAAATTCGTCACGATCTCACAACTGCTCTACAATCCTGAAAGAATTCTTACACAATTCAGATACAATTATGATACAACTTAAAACCGACTCTAAACTTAAACTGATACAATATCGAATTATACTTGTATTAATATTGTATAATGTATTGTTTTAGGTACAAATTGTGTTACAATTGTGATAAAATTCTAAATTATGATACAACTTTGATCTTCATCTTTTTCAAGTTTCAATTTAAAAACATCCACTAGAACCAACTCTAAACTTAAATTATAATACAATATTATATTTTAATAGTATTAGTATTGTATCAGAATTGTCTTAGGTACTAATGTATCAAATACAATTCAAAATACAATTATGATACCTTTATCATACAATCGTAATACAATCTGAAACTTCATCTTCCTCGAGTTTCATTATGAAATTCAACCTAAAACCAACTTTAATGCAGAGTGAAGCTTACCCACAACTTGATTGTAGAGTAAATCTTCGAATTTCTTCTGTATTGTATAAATAAGAAAGAGATTTTGGACGATTAAAGAGAGAAATCGTAAATCAACATCTTTGGAAGATGAAAAAATCTGCAATTTTGGGGGGATAACAGTGGAATAGGAGTGAGTAAGTGAGATTTTTGGGTTAGAAATATTATGGGTATCAATTGGAATTCTTACTGTGGGTAACTAGAGAGGTGATGATTTTGGGGATTTTTTCCTACGGTGAAGGGATTTGGTAATTGCAAAGAGAGGTGATGGTTTTTGGGGTGGGTTTCTTACGGTGAAGGAATTTTGGGTAAGTGTCGATTTTGGGTATCTTAAATGTAGGATATTTTTTGTAACTGATACCCACTATTTAAGGTATGTTTCATTTCCTCATTTTTAATGATTTTGTATAAAGCTAATAAATATAGGTATAAAAAATAATTAATAAGGAACCTAAACAAAGATAGTAAATAGGTTTCTATGATAATACAGCTAGGTAAAAATCCCTAAAATAAAGATATCAAGAAAACTACAATTCCTTGCCTATGCATTTCGACTTCATCAACTTTTATCAGGATCCTTATAAAAACATGGTAAAATTCAATCCTAGAATATTCTTTATAGTGTTCGACTGATGGTATATTTTGATCATTAATTACGAGGTATTGCCTATCATTAAGATCTTCTTAATGATAGTTGTTCATTAGCTTCCATTAATTCTTAGATAATAGTTTTGCTTCTTCCTAATTGAAATTAGTTCTTATGTTTAAATGTTTATTACTAACTTGTATCGTGCTATTGTATCATTTGCTCTACTATTTTTTTTATTCATATGTTCTACTTGTTCCATTGTCTCTTTTTCGTCTCCTTGCGCCGAGGGTTTTTCGGAAACAACCTTTATCCTCGGGTAGGCTTGCTATTAAAATTTAATTTCAATCTTACCATTTTCTTCCTTCTTACATTGTTTAGGGAAACATAGCAGCAAGAAAATCCAGAAAAATTCAAATGATAGGAGAGCCGGTCAAATGATTATTTATACTAACTAACAACAACAACAACATGCCGAGTGAATTCTTACAAAAAAGGATAATGTGTACGCAGACCTTACTCCTACCTTTTGAAGGTAGAGAGACTAACATGAATAATGTTCATGAGCCAGATACAACATGAATATACGAACCAAGAAGTGGAATGAAGATGAAAGTACAAGCCGTTTAACTATAAGCAAAATGTGTGGTGTACCATGCACCAACCAATATAACCAAGTTAAACTGGAAACAAAGTCCTCCACACAACGATTGCAAGCTTTAAAATATTACAACCAAGTCGAAAATTATAATGATTTTGCCCTCTTCTCCCTCAAAATTAGAACGATAATTTCAATACCATGAAGAAACTTAAAGCACTCATCGAGTGATTTCACAACTTTTTTGCCGTCTTCTTTTCAAGTTTTGGCATCTGCATGCACGCCCAATGCATTCAAGAAACTTCACGTCTTTTTACTCTTCGTTCACTCTTGTTTAGAGCGGGTTTCTGAAGAATCACCATCTCGGTTTTGCCCTAACTGCTTTACGCTAGCTTTGGCCTCTGCCAGGAATTTAGGATCAGGTTCATGTTTATCTGAGGGTTCTCTCATTGCCAAGCATATATAAAATGCAATAACCACATTGACCGATATGACGGCAACAAATCCACTCATTAATGTCATAGAATGGGGAGACATATCAGTTACACCTGTTCCAGACGGACAATGGTTACAATAAATAGTGCTATTTTTATAAATAATAGTTTAAAAAGGATCAAGCGTGTAAAAAACTCAATCATAATTCCATAAATAACTGATTGCATTCACAGGTCCAACATCGATCGTAAAAGTCCACGATAAAAGCCATCTAGGCCCAAAACCATTCAGGAGATGAGTATTACATTAGAGAAACCTTAAAAGGTCTACATATTTAACCCATAAAACATAGACTTAAGTTAATGTTGTGGTTAGTAAAGATAAAACAAATCCTATCATTGACTATACAGGTTTTCAATTACAAGATAATGATATTCCTTACCTCCAAGGCTGCCAACGGGAATTGAATTTGTAAATTCAAACAATGCTCAGCAAAATTAACTATATAATGAGGATGAGGAAAAAAAATATGAGAAGGCAAATAAATATGGAAGGACGGAGATTCTGCAGAAGTTTGGAATAAACAGATCACATCTTCAACTTTATATTCTAAGATAACAATATTTTATTGTGATTCTCTTAATCCAGCAGCAAAAAGTGTCTTAAACCCACATCCAAATTCAGAACTTCACTTCAGAATAATTGCAAAGGGATTTTTAGCAACTTTTAATTAGTATTATCCAGAAGTCCTCCAAACGGTGAAAGGTTCTCTGGTATGCAAAGCATGGGTATTAAGCTTGCCTTTTCCTATCTATCAAGTTGCAAGCTACTGTACCATGCATTTTTGTTATTTTTTCATTTATAAAAATATTAATAGATAGAGCAGGAATCAGCAAGCATTGATTGGGTAATCAACCAGATATGTGTCCTAGAAGCTCAGCACAGCTACACATGGCTGCACCAGGAGGTGAACTGGTCACAAATCCGTCATAAGTACCTGCTATAGTTCATCATCTTCCACTCTATCCAAGTTCTGGTCAATTAATATTTTTGAGGAAAAAAATCTAGTGTGCAATTTAAGACAAAATAAGCAAGGGGCCGTAACGACCCGGCCGGTCGTTCCGTAGAATCTGCATTACTATTACTGTTTTTGCCTTGTCATAGGTTGGTTATACTGTTTATGATGTATAGGAGCCGGTTGGCTCGGGTTCAGAATGGTTGTAGTGAAAATTGAGGCACTTAGTCTCTAGAAGTAGCTTTATAGTTGGAAAAGTCAACTTGGAGTTGACTTATTGGTAAACAACCTCGGAATGCGTAGTTTATGGCTCGGACAGCTTCGTTAGGTGATTTGGGACTTAGGAGTGTGTTCGGAATGTTTTTGTGATGTCCGGTGAAGAATTAGGCTTGAATTGGCGAAAGTTAGTTTTTGGCGATTTCCGGTCGGCAGTGGAAAATAGGCTATCGGGGTCGGAATGGAATTCCGACAGTTGGAGCAGGCTCGTAATGTCATTTTGGATATGCGTGCAAAATTTCAGGTCAATCGGATGTGTTTTGGTCGGTTTCAGCATCGTTGATGGAATTTAGGAATTTCAAAGTTCATAGGCTTGAATTTTATGTGTTTTTGCGTTGTTTTTGATGTTTCGAGGGCTCGACTAAGTTTGAATGATGATATGGCATATGTTGGTAGGTTTGGTTGAGGTCCCGAGGGCCTCGGGTGTGTTTCGGATGATCAAACGGGCATTTTCGGGCCTTAGAGAATTGCTAATTTTCTGGTGTTCTTGGATCTGGTTTTCTCCTACGCGATCGCGTAGGCCTAGCTGAGTGGGGGTCGATATTTGTTCATCGCAATCGCATTAAAGGCTTCGCGATCGCGTTAGTGTGGAAGGTTAATCTTCACGATCGCTGGGTCAGGGTCGCGACCGCGTAAGGCTTTGAGCTGGGAAGGATCCGGGGAAAGTGTTTTCGCGATCGCGTATTTGTGGATGCGATCGCACTGGTCAGTGAAGTAAAGGTTCGCGATCGCGTGTAAGGTTTTGTGATCGCGTAGGGCAATTGAGGGGCGGATTTAATTTGTGCTCCGCGATCACGACTAGATGTCCGCGATCGCGACAAAGGAATAACTGGGCAGTATATAAAAAGCCCATCCGCGACCTTTGCCCACTTTTCCACCATTTTTAAACGGGATTAGAGCTTTTTGAGGGTTTTTGAAGAGGGAAACGTTTGTTCTTCGTTGAGGTAAGATTTTTGGACTCATTAACTCGATTATATGAGATTAAGGACCAAATTAACAGTGTTTAATTAGGGAAAATCAGTGAAGAAAGGGGAAACCAGGGCTTGAGTTTAAGAGACCTTTTAGGGGTGATTTGAGGGGTCATTTGGACTCCGATTTCAGAGTTCTTTATATGTACAGGCTCGTGAGATGATGAGGATCGTTTTGGTATAAAGTTTGTCGAGTTCCGAGGCGCGGGCCCGGGGGTCGGGTTTTGGCTAATTTCGAGAATTGTGCTTAAAGTTGATATTTTTCTATTGGGTTTCATCCCCTAGCATAATTTGATGTGAAAAATCTGAACTTGATAGATTTGGAGCACTCGGAAGTTGATTCGAGAGGCAAGCGTGTTGCGGAGTAGCTTTTCGGGCTAGTCTGAGGTAAGTAATGTCTTTAAATCCTGTCCTGAGGGTATGAAACCCCGGACTTTACATCCTTTCACGGCTTTGGAGTGACGCACACGCTGGATGACGAGTGTGGGGCGTGCACGAATTGGGAATTTGAAAATTTATTCCTTTTTAAGCAACAATTGAGTTGCGAAACTGCTTTTAAAGCATATGTTTTATAGTATTACTATGTTTTGATATATTTGGGTTGTAAGCCATGTTTGGGGCCTAGTGCCGATCTGTTTAAACCCCTTGGGGGCTATTTTACTGATATTCCTCACGTGTAATTATGATTTTACACTCAGTCTTTCTTGCTAAATTGTTTTGACACTCGGAGTTTATTGATATTATTTCTTGAAATGAAATACTGTTTTGGGTCGAGAACCCCGTTTATTTATGGCCCGAGTGGCATGTTGTGAGTGTCTGACTGAGTGAGGCCGAGGGCCAACATTGTGAGGATATCTATGATATGAGAGAGGCCGAGAGCCTGAGTGATGATTGCCATGATTTGGCTTGTTTATAGCGCTTGGGCTGTAGGAGCCCTTCCGGAGTCTGTACACACCCCAGTGAGCGCAGGTACCTACTGAGCACGAGTGTCGAGTGATGAGTGACAGTGAGGTTGCCCGAGGGGCTGATGCTGAGTGACTGTGAGGTGCTATGACTGTTATTGAGTGATGGGTGAGGTGCTGAGGGATTGATTATGAGTGATGATTTTGCCCGAGGGGCGGTTTAAAATGATATTTTGCTGAGCTTTTGATTATGATTCATTTCATCTTTCATACTTATATTTTTGGGGAGTTTTACTGAGAAACATTGGAAAATATACTTGTTCAAAGGATTTTTACGGAAATTGGTTTTCAAACATATGTACTAAATGTATACTTTATTGAGACTCGAGATTTTACTATTTGTGGATTGGTGTTTTGTTGTTGTGTGTTTCTTATCTTCAGACTTGATTTATTTTCATTATTACTGAGTTGGCGTACTCATCATTACTCCCTGCACCTCTGTGTGCAGATCCAGGTACTGGTTCTGAGCAGTAGCCATCTGAGCTCGTTCATCGGCAGCATTCGGGATTTCGAGGTAGCTGTCCAGCGTCCACAGCTTCTCCATTTCCCTTCCTTCATTTAGTATTTAGTATTTTGCTCTGAGACATTGTTTTATGACATTAGCAGTGTTGGTATTATTCTTAGATGCTCGTGATCAGTTGACTCCAGTTCTGGGGAATAGTTTAGACTGTTAGATTATCTCATGTTCTGTTAAAGACTTAGAAGATTTTATACTTGTTATTAATGATTTAGAGAAATTTTATTAAAAGAAATGTGTAGTTGCGTGATAGTGGCTAGCCTAGTTCCACGATAGGCGCCATCACGACCGGTTAGGATTTAGGGTCTTGACAGGGTCACATTTGAGAGTGCAATCCTACAAAACCTACACCCCCAGCCAACAAAATAAGAATTCATCTTTTCTCATTTGAGTATTTGAAAAAGGGCAAAAATACAATTAAAATTTTCTTCACAACTTCCCTATTTAACCATGATCAACCTCTCACATTCTCGAGCAGAGCTTGACATTAAATAATCACATAGCAATCAGCAGTAAATCATGACTACTACCATCCCCCTTTCTAATATTCCATTAATTCAAATGATAGAACATGTTCTCAGGCCAAAACATAATTGTGCTGAAACCCAGATAAAGCGCGAAGACGGATTTCGTCTTCCGACCCTGAGAATATATTGACCAAGATGGGTGAAGCACTTATATTCAAGCAACAAAGACTCCGAGGAAGCACATAGTTGAGCAATTAGTTGGCAAAAATCTGCCACATTTTTCCTTATGGTCCACAAACTGAATGCAAACACAAACTAAATACCACTGAGATCAAATGTAAAAGCACAACAAAGAAAAAAAAAAGGCAAGGTTCTCAAGCATAACAATAAAAAGAAAGGAATAGTAGAAGATTTTGAATAATGAATTAATTAGAAGAAAGTATTCTAGTTATCTAAAACCAATCAATACCTACTTTAGGATGGCCATCAACTGTTATGTGTAATCTTTTATAAAGCAAAATTTGTATCAGGAAAATTAGGGAAAGCTCACCAGGAATTAAGTTGTGGTTAAAGGCGTACAAAATTGCAACGGGAGCTGCCCACATAATCAAAGAAGTGATAAAGAACTTATTCACGACCCCAGCCATAGTGCTACGAGCCTGTGAAATAAAACAGAATACATGAAGTATTACTTGATAAAATCATTTATGGAAGGCCAGGAAAAAGAACTCAATTAAACATGGGGAAAAAGGAAGTTCATAAAATACTTTTGCTTCGAATGGAACAAATATATCATTGCAGGCTGAAATCTCATCCATAAGATACATATCTTTTCCTATTTTGATTTCTTTGAAGTTTCTTTCTTTGCCACAGCTGATTAAAAAAGTTTCTTCCTCTATCTTGGATCTTAGAGCAGAAGTATAGGTTCCAATATATGAATTTCAGCTTAAGAATCCAAAACTAAGCAAACCTAGATAATAAATGCAGAGATAATGCAAAAAGATAACAAAGCTTGAATTTTTATGATAAATTAGAGTTCAGTTGATAACCTAATTCACAAGTATGTTTCATTGGCAAGCTTGCTTAAATGTATGAACTTCAAACAGAAAATCAAAAACCCAGATAATAAATACAGATATAATGCAAAAAAGATAACAAAGATTGAATTTTTATGGTAAAAATTAGAGTTCAGTTGATAACCCAATTCACAAGTAAGTTTCATTGGCAATCTTGCTTAAATGTATGAACTTCATCTCAAGAACAGAAAACTCAGAAAACTCAAAAAACCCAGATAATAAATACAGAGATAATGCAAAAAGATAACAAAGATTGAACTTTTACGGTAAAAAATAGAGCTCAGCTGATAACCCACATCACATGTATATTTTATTTGCAATCTTGCTTCACTGTATAAATTTCATCTCGAGAACAAAAAACTCAAAAACCCATATAAATAAATGCAGTGAGAAAGAGCTATGGTAAGAGTTACAGTAGCATAGCAAATCGTTTGATCTGAGGAGAAGTGTCAGCTATGTGGGCTTTTAAGATGTGGCTTTGGGGTTGCACTATTACCTTTGGTCTTGCCCTCCACGGCCTCTACCAAAAGAATATATATATAGTCCCTAAAAGAAAATTAAAGAAAAAAATTTGCTTAACATAAATGGTACAATAGAGTTGCTCAAAATCTCATGAAAATCCAGATTCAATCAACACTCAGCTTTCAATTTAGTTTATTAACATTATATTCATTGTTTGAAATTAAATCTAACAAATAGATTCGGATAATAACAACAGATAAACTAAACAACAACCATGATTCCATTAATAAAACAGATCTGAGAACAAATTTATGAAGAACATACCTAGCTGCCGAATAAAACTGGAATCAGCAGGTTGGAAGCTGAACAAGCAATCTCCAGCAGATCAACAGTAGAATTCTAAGCTCAGGAACAAATTTGGAAAAACAAAAACCAGAACAGCAGCAGTTTCGAATAATTTCCCCCTTTTTCAAATTTCCTTTTCGATTTCAATTGAGAGTTTTTCACTTTAAGTTCTGTTTTTTCTCAGATGCTTCAGCGTGTTTTTGAATTCCTAACTGATGGAGGAATGGCTGTGAGGTGAGAATTTTGGACCGGGTCACGGACAGGCTTTGGTGAAACTGGGCTGCCGGATTTTGGGCCCTATTTGCTCTGAAAATTAAAAGAGGAATTTACACATAATACAACCTATTTATAACTTATTTAAATAACAGCTTGTTCGATGATTGTTACGCATCGTTTCATAATGTATCTTATTGTATTGTATTGTATTATATTATATTGTTTGATGAATACAATGTTTGAATAAATTATATCGCTTTCCATTGTTTCATACATACAACTTTTTATAATCCACGACTTTTCATATCCCTAATGTATCTCTATTTAGATTTTCTCGCCTAAAAAGTATCTCGATATATCACTCTTGAGATTCTCTCTCGCATAAAACATATCTTTTCAATTTTTAAATTTTACAAGATTTTTATTTTCTCCCTTTATATGAACCCTCTCCACCCCCCAAGTTTGCTTCTTCATCAGCGATAATCATGTTTGCTTCTCTCTAGTTATTTAATAATTTATTATTATATATACCGATTCGATCCGAGCTCTCTTATTGAGAATGCTCATTCAATGAGCATTCTCAATGTTATGCCTTGAAGAGGACTCGAACCTCCACGCTATTTAGCACGAGATTTTGAGTCTCGCGTGTCTACCATTTCACCACCAAGGCATCTTGAAAGTGAATCGTATTCCATGAATATGATATCTATCTAGTGTGATGTATGGAATATATGACAAAGGTGGATCTATTGATCGGTCATGTCATATAGGCCCGAATTGGACATCCAATTGCTTCGATTTGAATTATCCGGAGAATGCAATGCCTGATATATATCAAAAAGATGGACAATCAAACCTATTTCTCGATTCACTCAAAGAGGTGAATAGGGTCCCAATAGAGATATGTAAAAAGCAGGTCCGATTACGCGTATTCCTAATCCTAAATGGAATGTAATGATGTAGGAATCCATATGTAAACATAGTATCTATTTAGATAGGCCCGAATGACCCCTTCTCATAATGAGAATGTATATAACCCTATTCCGGCTATTATGTAATGATTTTAATTAT
The DNA here is from genome assembly GCA_005239495.1 of Nicotiana undulata. Lineage (NCBI taxonomy): Eukaryota > Viridiplantae > Streptophyta > Magnoliopsida > Solanales > Solanaceae > Nicotiana > Nicotiana undulata. Next base: position 22,143 of record ML294951.1, on the reverse strand, counting down.
ATAATATATGTAGTTTATATAAGTAATATACAATATATATTACCTACATACCTTAAGTGTCTCTTTCATGATAATTATGATAAATAAACGTTAACATTATAGATCTTCAGTTATGTTTTTATGCAGAGAAGTGTTTCCGAAAATACCCTTCGAGACATTTGAATTTCTTTGATGGCATAGAGAATGGAAGATTTTAAATCTGAAAATTGAAGTTGTAGTATTATAAAACACGGAGGTGAAGCTGTCAACGAGAGAAGACGGAGTTATGATTTCATGGTTTTAGAACATCCCTAATGTTGCGATGATGCAAACAATCTATTACTGCAATCAAAATGCAATAAATTAAATAAACAAAAATTCCTAAAATTCTACAAAAATTAAATAATAATTTTTTGAAAAAAATATTTAGGAGTATTATATATATATATATATATATAATTTACTCACACTATGCTTGAAGATGTAGAATATAGCTTAAGATTATGTAGTTACAAAAATATAGGCATAATAGAGAAGGAATTGTCCGCCGTACGAATAAGGTCTGCGTACATCATCTCCATTATTTCAATTCATAAACTGCTTGTCCGACTGAATACGTTTTAAAATGATATCATAAAAAACTGATTTAATGTTTAATCTTTTAATTGTTCGACTGAACAAAAGTATTTTGGAATTGCTCTTTTTATCTTTTTCATATTAACAAAATATTTTGAATAATTATTTATATTGAGTTATAGTACTATTATGGACTTTCAAAATGTGTATATTTTCTTTTTAAAAACTTGAAAAATTTAAGTTTGAGTTCATACTGAAAATTGAAAATTTTGTTCCACCTACTCTAAATCCCACCACATAAATGAAATATATAAGTACTATTAGATCATTGTTTAATTAACACCCGATTAGCAACTAATACTCCTAATTAACGTTAAAATAACTTAGTTTTGTGAAAACATCAGTTTGATAGAAGTTTTACTCGTTGTATTAGATTGAGGTTGGAGTTGGGTAGGGATGAGGCCACACAGGATTGCACCTCTCACTCGAAATATTAAGGAATAAATAATTAAATATGTAAGAAATTGAAATAAAAAAATTGCATGGTTGTGACTTGTGATCATGATGTCTCAATAATTTAAGCCGTTTTTAGAACATACCAACGCTTGTGCCTCTTTAAAGAGAAAACAAAAAAAAAAGGAAAATGATATTGTATAGTCGCTCTTAAAATAATAGTCGAAAAAATAATTTTCACTCACAAAACTTCAAAAACAATCTAAAATTATATTCATGTTCAAACACAACTCTAATTTTCAAATATTATTTTCATTTTTTTTTTTTTGGAATTTTACAATTCTTATGTCCAAACGCCCACCAAGTCTTTGTAGATCAAAATTAAATGCAGTTTTAGCTTCCCTCCATTTTCTCAAAAAACTAAAAAAAAAAATAAAGAGAACAAAACCAAGATGGCACAGTCACAACTAACATAAAATATTTCTCATTGCAAAATCTGTATGTTTCCATTGTCATCCCTTGAATCTAGACAGCCATGGCTAGACTTCTTCACTAGATCACTTTTGCTAAACAACCGCAGATTAAGATTAGTATAACTAATCTGAACTAATTCAATGATATGTGTCATTAAAAGGGATAATGGTATCCTAAATAAAAGCTTTCAAGCCATCCCTTTTCTAATTCCTTGATGGAAGCCTAGTTCATGTTTTGGAAACATTGATAACCATGTGAGCGTCGTCCAGAGAATAAAATGTTTAGGGGATACTGCTGCAATAACAACATACACAGTATTATCCCACACTGTGCGGTTTGGGGAAGGGATACTGCTGCAAATTAACTAAAAACTCTTCCTTTGAGACAGCCCAACTCTAACCTTGGTTGCCTTGTGTCCCTTGAGGCCTTTGCAGCACTCTCGTGTAGTTCGTCCTGAAGATCACAGTTCATCATGACTCTGAGGTTGTTCCTTGTTCATCATCTCTAGTTTATCTTGGAGCTCCTATAACATTTCATTATTACACCATTAGAAGTTTTACAGAAAGTATAGGTAGAGTAGAGAGACTCGAGACCATAAGAGGGGAAAAGATAGTTTTTCAGTAAGAAATGTTAAAAAAAAGATTTGATATGGAGGGGTAGGGATGAAAGACGAGGGTAGCTAACACAGGGTTTAGGAGAGAACCTTCAGCTTTTCTTCGAGACAAAGTGCTGGGGTAGACAAAAATGCCATATATCTGTCATAACAAACTTAGTCAGATGGAAATGCACAAAAGCCACGACACAGGGAGCACGCAAAAGATATACACAGAACGGAAGAGAACAGTGCTTACTCGCAGCGGCTGGGCTCATCTACATCAGCCAACTCATTTTTCAGGCCACATCTTAATTTGACCTGTACGAAAAAAGGACGAACAAGAACAAGAATATTTATAACTGAATGCTATAATTGAAGAAGTTACGGGACAACACAAAAGGAAACTTGAGAGAACACAAACAAAAGAAGTTGGGAAATCCTGCCTTTAAACTTCTATCTGGCCCATTCCAGCATTTGTCCCCACTTGAGAATTGCAAGGTTCTATAGGAATCCTCGAATTTATCCCAATTCCTTTGGTGTAGCATATAAAAAGAAAAAACCAAGAGAACGAGAAAAATGGTAAGTCACAATCTTAGAGCATTCAGACGACAGGTAAAGATCATTATAAAGCAACCCCACATCGTCATTTTCCAGGAGCCACAAGTAAAACGATATGAACCTGTCTCTTTTGCTATCTGACGAATGTAAACAATTTAGCACTCGTTATACCCAATGCATGAGACTTCAGAACTGTGACAATTTTCACAGCACCATTCATATATGGTTGCCGCTTCACAGGAAATTGACTATCATCCTCAGATATATAGAGTGACTCAAGGAATGTACATGCTTAAGCTGTGGAAGTGCTTATGGTTGCCACTTCACAGGAAATTGACTATCACTCTCGGATATATAGAGTGATTCAAGGATTGTACATGCTTAAGCTGTGGAAGTGCTTACCCCAAACGAGTTGTACTGTAGCCCTCGACCTGGGTTGCTTCTTTGAAAGGACAAATCTTGTATGTGTACCTGAAGCAAATATTTATCAGTGACAGATGATGAAATAACAAAAGAATATTCACAAAAGAAAACCATAGGCTTAACAAAGGTCAACAAGACAATGCAAGATTCATCACTTATTCTGCTTGCTCTCAAAGCATTGACCATAGAATGAATAGAATTCCTTCTCTGGGCCTGCAATTGAACCTGCAGATCAGCATATCGAAAAGGACAGGAAAAACAGATAAACATAGAAACATGAATTCAACACCTACCAAAATCCTGTTTGAGCTTTTTCTCCAAACTAGATATCCGTGATAGGACCTTTGACAACTTCGCACTTGACTCATCATATTCCTTGCGTATATGGGCAGCATCTGTGGAAGCAAAACACCAAAGACATAATTCATTATTTCTTTCTTAAAAGAGTTTAAGAGCAGGAAATGGATAAAATCTCTATTCATACCAGAAATGTTCACTGGAGTTTGGAACAAATTCACAGAGCGGAAAATGTTCTTCATTGTTCGCTGTATCTTCTCCATCCATGAAGGATTACTTGTGACCGTAACATCTGCAAAATTACATTGAGAAAAATGATATATGTATGTCATATACCAGCTGTTCGCAACATATCATTCTTATCCCGCACACCTGAGAAATCGGAATCATCATCAGACTCAGCCTTGTATGAAGAACTTGAATCGTGGTCCTCTCCCCCGAGATCTTCAACTGGGTCCTCAGTTTCGTCATCTTCATACTTGTGCTCATCATCCTCCGAATCATATCCATGGTATTCCTCTTCATGACTATCAGTCGGTCCTTCATCGCTGCTGTCATAGTTGCTCTTAGTTCCAGCATCAACCTCCTCATTTGCCTGCTCACTTTTTTTTCCCAGCCAACGAGAACCAATAACACGACCTAACTCTTCTTTTGACAATGATTCGGTATTTTCAGTAGTATCTTTCTCCTGGAAATATGAAAGAAAATCACAAAATATTAGGTTACCAAAATGATGAATTTCTTGATCACTAATTTCCATGTCAGTTAATAGACATAGGGCAGCAATACAAGCACCTAAACCGTCAGTTAGGCCTTGCTGAGTACCCAAAGAATAAAACTTATCTTTTCATCTTTCAATTAAGGACATCAAATTCCCGCAATCTATATCCTTTTGGATGTGTAGTGCTACATATAACAATAACTAGCTGAAGGCAAAGAAACATATAGAAGGTTCCAGAAGCATTTGATGTTGCTGCGGTCAACATTGCTGAAGTACCACCAATCTTGAACATTAAGCAACTCATGCATTTTGATTAATCTTTTTGCACCTCACCCGTCCCTTCATATATATTGGGGGAGTTGAAGAATGTTTTACCAAAGATTTGAGTCACACAGTAACTTCAATTTTGCCCAACATACGAAATTCCATTGAAGTAGCCCTTTTACTCTCTGGCCAGGTTTCTACGAATTCCTTTTTAAGCTCCTCGTACTTGAGTGGATTAAATATCTGTGCACTTACATTGAAGGTTTGTTCATCAAGTAGTGCAAGCATCACATAAAATGGCCTAACCAATGTTCAATTGATTCAGGAACACCAGAGTTCAGTTCTGGGGAAATGCATGTAATAACTACACGATATCATATAGTTCACAGAAATGCAATCCAATACATAATCGATCGACTTTGTGTAGGCTCTCTAACTTTCTGGTATACTTCTCGTATAAGGTAGTTTCTTTCCACTGTAAGTAAAGTTAGACAAAAGAAAACATAATTGATGGATAGTCATGCACTTTATATTTAGCAGACTATGACAGGTTTCCATCCTGAAATGGCACGGGCTCTGTATCCAAATTCTGGACAAAGTTCAATTTATCTAAGTACTTGTTACATGTTCACAAACTGGCAAAAGTGTGTAATGGTAGTTACATCTGCAAGTTAAATGGCAGTGCAAGTCCTCATTTTTTCAACAAATTGCAGTGTCCTACAAGGAAAAAAAGCAATTAACTCCAAAGTTCTATTGTTTCCAACAACGAACACTGAGCGCAATTTTGGCTGTATGGAAGGACTATGCATGCATGTGATAAGGAGACACTTTTCTTAAGGTGAAATTCTAGATAGCCATCAATCATACACCAAGACAAGTTGAAATATCAAATATCACATCTGAAAGAACTTTTGACAAACCTGAGAATCCTCAGGAACCTGCTCAACTTCATCCTTGTGGGACCGGTCATCATGCTCGATTTTGTCCATATCTTCGTCAGGGTGTTCTACCACATCCTAACAAAATATGAAATAAGTACCAGAACAACCAACATATACGATAGAAGATGATTTTAAAATGATAATTGTAGATTGCAGAGAACGCTGTTCTCCAGTAAGATCAAGAACATTAACTACAACCAGACCCCTTGGGATCTTAAAGAGAGACGAAAGCCAAGAGGATATTCAGATAGAGAGGAATAGGTAAATGCATCAAAGAGCCCAACAATATTTCTTCACTTATAGTTGACTGAACTTTCTTCCTATCCTCTTATTCACTCTTTGAGCAACTAACTACCCCATACGAGGGGGTAACATCCAACAGGAAACATGAAGTATTTAAGTAATATCCTCCTACATCAGTTCCAGTTTGTTGATGATTGTATTCTTCTTATTTGGGTAATTCTGCTGATATGTCCCTTTGTCAAAATCAGTTATCATATTCTCGGTGTGGAAAAAATATTGTAACTTTACTCCCTCTGGACACATCTCTGCAAAAAAATCCTAGGAAAGAAAATTTTAGTTTCTGAAATTCATAAAAGTTCCAATAAGTTAGCACATCCTAAAGATGGAAAAATGCTGGTCAATGTAGATCGCGACCTATATGAGGAAAATCAAGAGTGCAAAACGAGTGGAAAACCTAATCACATGATCACGAAAGTCTGTCACAAAGTTCCACTATTGACTCCCATGGTCTCTGGTGATATCCTGATCAACTTTTGCATGTGCTGACATCATTTTAATTAGTGAAATATCTTAACATACAAGCATTTTTTTTAGAAAGAACTCTTAACATAAAACAATTAACCGTACAGATGGAGAGACGTTGAGGAGGCCAATCTTATCGTGGACGTCGTTCTTCACAGTGTCTTCTTGAACTTCAGTTTTTTCCTCAGATTTAGTTGTCTCTAGTTTAGCATCTTCAGCTTCCTTTCGATCCTTCTCTTCTTTTTCTCTCTTTAACCGTTCTTCCTCCTCAGCCTTCTCTATTTGTTCCTTGCGCTCTAGATGAAGAGAAGTAAATGTAAGAGAAATTTAAAGAAGCACATTATTCAACTGCTCATAAGCTCTCACCTTGCAAGGGGAAAACACCTCTTAGTGACTGAAATATTTCATACTACAGAACATCACTTAGCAAAAATGATTAACAAGAGGTGAAAAGGATACATTTAAACAATAATTCATCTAGAAGGTCTGCTTGAGCATAACAGTAAGCACATTGTTGCAAAATGTAAGAGTCTTCCTTTTGTATAAAAGATTCTAGATAAAAACTATAAAGAAAGATATATAATTACCATAAATAGTTCTAGCTTAACGTAACGTAACTTGTAATATTCAAAACCATCTCATTTTATTATGCTTTTCGGTAAATTATTCACTTCAAAACCTTTCGGTCCCTATCATAATTTGGAATTTATCAATAAAATTCTGTATCCTTTGTTATCTATTCTTTTTGCTTCATTCATACCATAACGTAGAAATGATAGACATTACATGGAACCACTTCTACAGATGTTCAAAGTGGTCCTTCTCTAGAGTAGGCACAATTATCCTCTCAAGAACAGTCCGTTTAGGGAGAAGAGAAAGTTACCCTTAAGCTGCTCAACCAACTCTTTAAGTATCTTCTCCTCATTTTTCAACTTGGATAGTTCAGTTTCCTCTTTTGCAATAGCCAGCTTAGCTACTTCAACCTCGTTCTTTCTAAGAGTCATGCCTTCCTGATATGTAGCAATCTTTTTATTCAGTTTATCTCTAGCTACTTTGCCAGCCTCCCAGCACGTATTTGGACACTTGGTTTTGCCATCATACTCGTCACTTCCATCACAGCAATCTGCTCAATTGTGCCATTAAGGTTGTTAATAGAAGAATAAGGAGCTAACTTCGAGAAGTCAAAAACAGCAGCAGCATACATGAGATTCCCCATTTGGATATTAAACCATAGCCATTCAGATATTTGAGAAATTGTATGCAACTGCTTTATGGAAACCATAAGAAATATAGATAGATATGACTTCACCAACACAAGGAGACTGCCAAGTGAAGACCAGAGGCAAGAAGAAATAATCTACAAAAGAAAAGAGAGACAACAGGGCTAGCATTTTACTGAAGAGTTAGTTACAATATGTGTGTCAAGCCTCTTAAAAGTAATCTCTGTGTCATAACTAATATAAGAATGGAAGAGTAAATGGCTTTTCCAAATCCGTAAATCTCTCTGATAAATGGACCTTGGGCCTAACTCAACCCAAAAGCTAGCTTATGAGGTGAGGATTGCCTAAGACCATATAAGGAGACCAAGGACCTCAAATCCCTCCGATTTGGGACAACTCAACACTCTCATAGATCAGTTCTTTATAGTGTTGTGGGAATAAATGTCATTCTTTACATAAGCATGGGACACATAATCTGGCAAAGAATATGGTAGATCAATGTGTTAGCATCCCTCGAGGTATGTATGTCTTTCGTTCGACAAGCATCCAACCACCCCCTTATGTACATAACTTTTTGCCCATCTTTCGTGAATTTTAGACCAAGGCCAAGCATATTGATTATGAGTTATTTATCTAAAAGAGTATATCAATTCTGAATTTTATAGTCCATCCAGTCATGAATCTTAGAGGCAAGGAAACAGCCTCTATACAATATGCAATTGGAGGACCGCACAAAATATACGCCCGCTTCCCGTCCGCAGACCTAGGAGCACTTTGTGCACGAGATAAGCCGTAATATCTTGTCATGAATCTGCAAATAAGGATAAGTATGTCCAATTAATGTTGCAATGATCTTTTTTCTTTTTTGGTTGAATGTCGGAATGATCTAACTTTTTTAAATCAGGATATCGGAATGATCTAAGTTATGCAGTTAACTTTCAATGGATAATGATATGCATGATGATGATCGGGTAGAATTATTCATCTTCAAAACATGTGTGCAACAGATATCTTTGGCTTAATTTAAAAAAGCAATGTGGTTTTAAGTGTACTTTCTATTTTTTATTTTTTGCGGATAGTTATTGCAGCAGAATTGAAACTAGAAATATGAGTTACTTTGGACCGCAGTAGACCTAAATTAAGATTTATTCTACGTTTCGGAACTAGGAAAAGGAAGAGAAAAGAAGGGGAACTAGAATCTATTAATATAGAAAAAGGAGAGGCAAATCCATAATATTGTGTCAAGTGTCAAAATGAAATATTGACACGTGTCAAGCTTCAAGACAAAACTCCAATAATCTTGGAGATTTAAAAACTATATATAAAATATAATAAATAATTTGAAGCTTATAAAGAATTAATTTGCCCGTTATTCACATCATGAGTCTCACGTTTGGGCATCTCTATTCATACTATGAGGCAGAATTATTCGGTAATTCTTCCCTTCCATTATTACCACGTTTTACAAAATAGTCTAACTAACTTTTATATTTGTCGATGTCATTGGTCAGGTTGTGACGTATGAAGATGCTAAGACCAACAAGCAACCAGATAACAAAAGTGTCTTTCTCAATGTTCAACTCGAAGATGATCAATAAGCTATTCAAACTATATTTTTACAGTTTAATTATTTATATTATTTTGTTGATGAACGATTACCTTGAAACTTATAGGAGGAATAGGATTACGGCAACCTAATAGAGTGAACTTGTGGATCAAATTCAGCCTCAATTGAATGAAGCTATAGACGAACCTTTGATTGTTGTTTTACAATTTATGAAACCTCAAAAATTCCGAGGTTTACCAATTTTACATCTATATTTAAAATTTAGTTTCAAAAAAATTATAATTTCTAATTTTTTATTTATCTTGTCTCCAGGTAACTACTCAGTGCATAGTTGTTGGTACTCTACAAAACTTTGGATCAATTCTACTCTGTCGTAGTATGTTGAGTTTAAATCTAGGTTTGCAAAGGGTGTAACTTTTTTTTTAATGGTACTTACATAATGTTACTAAGATTTATCATTTTTACCACGTTGTGACTTATGCAGATTAGTTGCAACATGTCAATCTAACTGTGAGCAGATTACTCAAACAAGCTTTCAGCAAAGTTATTTTGTCAGAGATAGTTAGCCAAAGAAATTGTATCGTTTAAAACTATTACAGATTTAGTTCAGTGTACAGAAGTGAGTTAAATTTAGTATCCAAGTTATATTTACTTTATGTTTTCTCAGTTTAATTTAGAACAATATTTTTTTTCTTAAATAGGAATGTACCTACTGGATTGCTGCAAAATTGGTTAATTTGGAACTTGAACGAGGGTGATCATACATGGCATGCAACAAATGCACTAAAAAGGTTGACAATTTTGGGAACAATTTTTTTTGTAAGAAATGCAATGAAGAACAATGTTCTGTTGGTCACAGGTAATTTTCATATTGAGAGACCTCTGTGGAACCAGTAAATTGTAGAGATTCCCTAGGGTTGCTATAAGGCTTTGTGATGCAATTCACTAGTCCATAAGTATACTGACACTGCATTTACATGTTCATACAATAATAGTATTTGCGTGCTCCTTTTTGGCTATCGTATTTGTTAGATAATTATGTGTAATAGTTCTAGTCCTATATGTAGTAGGAGTAGAATATGTCCTAGTCCCATATGTGGTAGGAGTAGAATATGTATTATATATAGAGCTCATTGTATCATATTTAAAAATATAGATTTTTCTCCTGTGCATTCTCACATGGTATCAGAGTTTCAGTGAGAAAATTATCGTTGTGCGTTATTCCAACGACATCCGGGAAGAAAGATCTCATCGCCGTGCAATTTTCCGGCAACTTCGTCTTTTTCCTAGGGTTCATCACTGCTACAGTGGTACTGTGCATATACCAGTACCACCATCAGATCCGAAACCCTTATGCAACCGAACCCCAGAAATTTTAGTCCCATCTGAACAGAAAAGGCATTCACCGTGCGTCTTTCTGGTTGACGACTCAAGATTGATTTGCGTTATCTCCTCATCGGTAAGTGTTGTGCAAAAACCAACACTACCATATTGTTCGGAAAAATCAGGCGGCAAAACCCCAGTTAATCTCTCTAATCGCTCCGGCAGAAAGTCGAGCTACTACAACTTTTTCGGCGCATGTGAGCCATTCCATCCACTTTTTGACAAAACTTCTTCAGGACAACTTACTCGTATAGAGATTCCGAGCCTACTCATATAAATTACATCAAATTCTGACAACTTTTTTTTTTTTTTCCGGGTGAACAGTGCACTTTTCCGACTTGAACAGTGATTTCCTGGCTGCCTTTTGGCCAACTGCTGTTTATCAGCAACCACTTGATTTTGTTGTTTATGGGGTTTCTAGTGGCCTTGTATGTGGACTGATCAACTTGCAGATATTTTCACCAAGTCCCTCACCGGTCCTCGTATTAATTACATATGTAACAAGCTCGGTACATATGATTTGTATGCACCGGCTTGAGGGGGAGTGTTAGATAATTATGTGTAATAGTTCTAGTCCTATATGTAGTAGGAGTAGAATATGTCCTAGTCCCATATGTGGTAGGAGTAGAATATGTATTATATATAGAGCTCATTGTATCATATTTAAAAATATAGATTTTTCTCCTGTGCATTCTCACAGTATTTTTAAAGTAATATTTTTGTATGAAAAATTATATTTAACATACTCCGCGCAACACGCAGGTACGGATACTAATGAAAGAAAATGGAAGACAAAATAGAATAGAGTGATTTTGTTTTCTTTTTGGGTGACTGGTAAAGAAAAGAAAGGGCAGCCCGGTGCACTAAGCTCCCGCTATGCGCGGGGTCCGGGGAAGGGCCGAACCACAAGGATCTATTGTACGCAGCCATATCCTGCATTTCTGCAAGAGGTTGTTTTCACGGCTTGAACTCATGACCTCCTGGTCACATGGCAGCAACTTTACCAGTTACGCCAAAACTGTTAGATATTTATGTGTAAATAGTCCTAGTCTCATATGTAGTAGGAGTAGAATATGTCCTAATCCCATATGTAGTAGGAGTGGAATATGTCCTAGTCCCATATGTAGTAGGAGTAGAATATATGTTATATATAGGCTCATTTATCATTGTTAATAAATAGATTTTTCTCCCGTGCATTCTCACGTGGTATCAGAGCTTCAATGAGAAAATTATCGTTGTGCGTCATTCCAGCAACATCCGGGAAGAAAGATCTCATCGCCGTGCAATTTTCCGGCAACTTCGTCTTGTTCCCAAGGTTCATCATTGCTATAGTGGTACTGTGCATATACCAGTACCACCATCAGATCCGAAACCCTTGTGCGACCAAACCCCAGAAATCTCAGTCCCATCGGAATAGAAATGTCAGTCACCGTGCGTCTTTCCGATTAACGACTCAAGATTGATTTGCGTTATCTCCTCATCGGTAAGTGTTGTGCGAAAACCAACACTACCATTTTGTTCGGAGAATTCAAGCAACAAAACCCCAGTCAATCGCTCCGGCAGAAAGTCCCTCACGCGCTTCAATGCGCCACCACAACAAAGGTTCAAGCGAGCTACAATAACTTGTTTTGTTGCTTAGGGGGAGTCTAGTGGCCTAGTATGTCGAATGATCAGCTTGCAGATATTTTTACCAAGTCCCTCACCGGTACTCGTATTAGTTACATATGTAACAAGTTCAGTACATATAATTTGTATGCACCGGCTTGAGGTGGAGTGTTAGATAGTTATGTGTAAATAGTCCTAGTCCCATATGTAGTGGGAGTAGAATATATCCTAGTCCAATATGTAGTAGGAGTGGAATATGTCCTAGTCCCATCTGTAGTAGGAGTAGAATATGTCCTAGTCCTATCTGTAATAGGAGTAGAATATGTCCTAGTCCCATATGTAGTAGGAGTAGAATATGTATTATATATAGGGCTCATTTATCATTGTTAATAAATAGATTTTTCTCCCGTGCATTCTCACTTAAACCCGTGACCTCCTAGTCACATGGCAGCAACTTTACCAGTTACACCAAAACAAAAGAAAATAATGGACCATATTTTCTCACGAATTTAGATCTGTGAATCCAAGAGGAAATTGATTTGTCTTCTTAAAGGTTCATGAGTGGAAGATTTCATAACAATATAATGGGTCAGTTAACAACAGTGAAGTGGTAAATGTAATAAAAAGGAAGGCGTTAAGAGACCTTCCAGGCCCAACTCTAGACACTCTAAGATCAGAACCAATAGATAGTGAAAGATCAAGAGGTAGAATGGGACACCGCATATCTATCATTACCAGTTTCATAGGGTAACGGAACACGTTATAGTAAACCATTATGAGGAAAAACTTATCAACAACAAACCATAATCAGGATCAAGAGTCACTTTAGGTGTATAAGGGGGAACAAGAAGAGTATGAACTTTTTCATTTTCATTTTCAATTGTATGTATACTTTGTAAATGTAGCCCAAGGTAATAATTGTTTTCTCCATCGATCTTTTCAGTTAGGAATTCAAAATCATAACATGCATTTGTAGCCTTTCACAGATCATAGTCCTTGCTTTCACTGAGTAAGAGAACAATAAAGTTGGGTATGCTCCTCGTTTTACTACAATAAAACTCAAAGAAGTGCTATGAACAGGTCAAGTTTTATCCATGTTAAGAGCAAATATTTTTCATATAGGAACTATGAGCGATAACATAAATATTTTTTGGATAACTAGAGCTAATTAACAAATATATTTTTTATTTTAAGCATTATTATCCCATTTGAAGTAAAAGGTCACCAATTAACCAACATTTCAAACAAGGGATAGGGGTAGATATTCAGATAATTAATAAACAAGGACCTGTGCAAAAAGAGTGCAAAGAAGTAAGTGTCAATGCTGATATTAAATTCTTCAAAAATCAAACTTATACAAAAAATAGCTTCTCCTCAACTCAAATGTCCAACACACTCGGATGATAGTGACAATAGCCAGTATATGCATTGCAGTAAATGTCATTCACATAACTTAGTTAGACAAAGAATAAAACCATACAGCTACAGACCACACTAAGCACTTTGATGCTGATCAAATACTACGAAACGCAAGAGCAAGAGGATTCATACCGCAAATGCCATCATTCACCCTCGACGAGTATATTGAAAGGGGAATATGTCCTGCATTTTTGCAATAAAATTTTCCATTGGGGCATGCTGAGGTCCCTGCAAAACCCAAATCTCTCAATCAAACACACATTATAGCAAAGAAAAGAAACTGTTAAACCAAAACGAAATATTAACACCATCTAGTCACGTAAATCCAAACCTGGTTCATCGGAACCATCTGGGCAGTCACAAAAATCATCATTGAGCTGATCCTTGGTGAATTTCTTTGATCCATCTTTACATTTTATAGCACCCGAAGACAAACCCTTATAGAAATTCTCGTCTGCACTCACAAACAAATCATTCCGTCATCTCCAATGCAAACGCAAATGCCAAAAGCATAAGTACTTTTTTATCTAAAAATCTTGAGAGACCGAGATCGTAAAACGGGCACATCAAATGCAAAATCCATAAACAAAACATATGGTTTATTCACTAAGCAAAGCTATCAATATCTCCATAAGAAAGAAACATGAAATTAAGAAATGGGCAAATCAAATGCCGAAAACTTTGCTTATGCAGCAGTAAGAGTTAGTAAAAAAAACTGGAAAAAAAAAATCATGATATGAGCACAGAAAATGCAAAATCAACACCAAACAAAACTATCAAAATCTCAAAGTCCACGAAATCCGTAAATGAACATATCAAATGCAAAGATCTTCCAACAAAGCAATAAAAACGACTAAAATCTCCACATACAAAACGATGTCACATGGCATTCATGTGTCAAAGAAACTTTTATTTACGCGGAGCTATAAACATTACTATAATCTAACGAAATAGGCATGTCAAATGGAACGCCTATATGTTCATACAGCAATAATTACTATTTTTCAGCAAAACTTAAAAATCATAAATGGCGTACAAAATCAAAAATTCATGAAAAGAAGACTTTGTTTATCACAACCTACATAAAGTCTACTACTAAAAAAAGGGCAGTCCGGTGCACAAAGCATCCCACATTCACGCAGAGTCCGGGAAGGTACCGTAATGCAAGCATTAGTGGATTCTTCCACGGCTCTAACGTGTGACTGATAGGTCATACGGAGACAACTTTACCGTTGCTCCAAGGCTCCCCTTCAGAAAGCCTACTACAAAAATCCCAAAAATTAAACAAAATCATCAAATGGGCATGTCAAATGCAAAAATACATAAAACAGAATATATTGCTTTCCACTAAGAAGACAACCAAAATATCATATACATGAGATCAAGAAATGGGCATATCAAAAGAGTTTATATAAACACTAATTAAGATTTTCTTTATTATAATATCAGTGACTTTTATCCTATGATTGCAGTTCAATTAACATTTTACCAGATTACCAGTTGATATATATCAAGAAATTTACTCGCAATTACCTAATAAATGATCTGATTGCGTAAATATTTTTTACAATGTCAAATGCAATAGAACTTAAAACTCATATAAAAAATGCAAATGTCATAGCAGAAAATCTTATTACAATGCAGTAAAGCTTTCCTAAAACCCCTAAAATTAAAACGAACAATCACGAAATGGGCATATATAAAATGCAATTGCCTTAACAAAAAATCACTAAAATCCCAACAAGGGAAAAAAATAACGAAATGTGCATATTAAGAGCGAAACCCATAATTTTTAAATACCGTGAGGGGAAACTCCGTTGGAGTGAAGAGATTCCGATCTATCAATCAAAGCTAAACAAAGAGCATAACACATTAACAACAAGAGTGACACTGCTCGTATCTCCATCTGAATAATAGAAATACAATTTTGAGCTGTTTTTTTTTTTTTAATCTCTCTTTTCTTTTTATATACAATTCAAAGTAAATAATAAGGATCAAGTTTGCAGTTTTGCTAAATATACTCAATTTGGAATTTCAATTTGAAGGAGAAATTGAGTAAAAGGTTTATGGGAGAAATTTTTGTTTCTATATTTGGCAATGTGGAAGGAACTAATACAGTGTGAATTGCAGTATGTGTACAGCCCAATCACAACATTTTCCAGTTTCTAACGCTGTGATGTGCATTGGTGTCTCTAAATGATGTCGTTTTGGTCCTCATTTTTTGTGAAGTCCACTTTAGACTTGTGAAAGCTAACACTTGTTGAATAGTTCTTTCAATATCGTTTCATAATATATTATATTTTATTGTATTATATTATAATATCTATTTTAATAAATATAATATTTAAATAATTTGTATTATTTTATAATATCACATGTCAAATAATATGAAGAATAGATTTAAGACATTATTTTTTAAAAATAGGATACAAGATGGAATTATCATATAAAAAATAGAGTAGAGGATAAAATATAATTATCTATCTACATTATTATAAAAACACGAATAATTTATGTTAAATGTTGAACGACTAAAATATCCTCGAAACATTGATAGACTTTTATGTCCTTAAATATTTATATAATTTAAGGATCTAATGGTAAATTACCCAATAGTGTAATTCTTTTTCGATTTAAACTACACATATGTCGGCGTACAAACTTGATCCTACTTGAAATAGAAATCCACGTTTATAATTTTCTCTCTTTCTTCTATTTAGTTAGATGCAACGTATGTTGATATGCAATATAATCAAGTTGCACACATGGAGTTTAACTCTTTTTTTGTATTGTGATTTGTTTTATTTTTATCCTTGTAATGTTGATCTGATTTGGTAATTAAAGTTTTTAATTTTTATTTATCGTTGGAGATTATTTAGCTATTAAAATTTTCTTGTCCTTGCTTGAAGAATAGTGATTTCAGATAATTTTTTTAATTTCTTTCCCTCTAACATAGTGCATGATAAGCATAACTATATTTGATTGTTTGCATCACATAATATATTTAATTATCCAAGCCAATAGTAAAAAATATTGTTGTTAGGTAGCCAAGAAAATATTTTCAGAATCCTAAGAAATAATGCCAAATATATCTTTATGGAATGGCTTCCTCGATATTAAAATTTTCTTGTCTTTGCTTGAAGAATAGTGATTTCAGATAATTTTTTAATTTCTTTCCCTCTAACATAGTGCATGATAAGCATAACTATATTTGATTGTTTGTATCACATAATATATTTAATTATCCAAGCCAATAATAAAAAATATTGTTGTTAGTTAGCCAAGAAAATATTTTCAGAATCCTCAGGAATAATGCCAAATATATCTTTATGGAATGGCTTCCTCGATCTCTAATTCTTATTTTCTGTCACTAAATATAGTGTTCTTTAATAGCAATTGAACTCAGATCTTTGGTCGAAATTATTAATATTATCTACCATCAGGAATGCAAATCACAACACCCAATCAAGAAGTGCAAACATTTAATATTTCTACTAGTTTAATTTCTACTTCATAGTTCAACCAAATATGTTCTGAATATTAATAAGGCTAAACATATTATTATTTCTTACATAAAAGTTCTACTAAATGAGAAAAAATTTATAGACGACATGGCAACGCACGTTTATAGAGATTAGTATTATTATAAAAGCGTGAATGTTTCACGCCAAATGTTGAACGACCAAAATATCCCTAAAATATTAATCGACTATTATACCCTTAATTATTTATATTAATTTATATTACAAGTAAATAAGAGAAGGGCATAATTGAAAACACCACACATTGAAAATACAAAGGTGCAATACTTAATTATTTATATTAATTTATATTACAAGTAAATAAGAGAAGGGCATAATTGAAAACACCACACATTGAAAATACAAAGTTGCAATACTTAATTATTTATATTAATTTATATTACAAGTAATAAGAGGAGGGACATCACACATTGAAAATATAAAGTTGTGATAGAATACGAATTTAACCGTGTGAATGAAATAAAAATTAGTTGAAGAAGGCATGTATTAATTACATAAGAAAAATGTAGTGACCAACAAGGAATCAAATTGGCAATGTTTCTTTAAGTTTTGTTTTATTCTCGTGTTAAATCTTATCTTAAAATTTCGTGATTTGTTTCCCTGAACCTCAACATTCTCTTTATCTTATATAACTGTCTCTTTATCTTATACAATTGTCTTATTTAGATAATTAATATTTTTTTGAAAAATCAAAATCTTGTAAGATTTATCGAATCTCTAATTATGCCTATTTATCAATATTTATCTTTGTCGATCTATCTATCTATCTATATATCTATCTATCTATTAACGAATGTTTATTGCTAAATATTGAACGATAAATATATCCTCAAAATATTGATCGGCTATTACGCCCTTACAGGACTAAATTCATTCAAATAAATAATCCATAATGGATAGAATTGTAACTTTAACTTCACCAAATATTTTGACCTCTGTATTCAACTACACTTATGCGTACTTGAATTTTGGTCAATCCACCATGAATTTGAAATAAAAAACATAGATAGAAAATAAAATTTATTTATAAAAAAAAAATGAAGAAACAATGGACTGAAGATTCTTCAAACTTATTAAAAAAAGACTTTATCTTCAAACAAACTTATTTCTTGTATATATTTTTTCTTAAGTTTAATTTTTTGCTCCTCTATATAAATAATTGATTAAAATTTTATGTGCGAAGTACGTACATAGAGACTAGTACTATATTAAAAGCACGAAGGCCTTTAGAAAAATGTCGTTCGCCTTTTTTACCCTTTGAAAATAGAGTTTATATTGGATAAAATTATAATTTAGATTACCTTCCTACTATTTAGGATTTTTAAAATTAATTCTTATTAATATACTTGGCCTAATATTTAGGAGCTTCCTTAAATTTAAATTTTTCTTTGTTAGGCTGTATAATAAAACCTTTAAATGTTAGATGTTCATACACAAAATAACCAGTTAATACGATCTTGGTGCGTATTTTTTTTTATTGTTTATGTTATGAACTCTAAGAACGTTTTCTTTTTTACTTTTTCTTATTTTGTAATAAATTTTACGAATATTTTTTTAAGGAATTACTATTTTATTTAGGAAACAATTGACTAAACGTACAATAAAAAGTAAATTACATTACGTTCCTCTAATTCCATATCACGATGATACACTTTATTTAAGACAAACGACTAAACATAGAATAAAAAGTAGTTACAATTCTTTGTTTAGTTAGTTAAATATTATTAACCTTCTTCATATTCAGAGATTTAAATATTTTCTTTAATCTTTATTTTACGTCACACATGTATTACTTAATATTTTAAGAAAATATATACGCATTTTAGGGTATACGCGCAACGCGCGTAGCCTAAGACTAGTTTACTAATAAGAATGGGCAGGATGAAAGAAAAAAAATAGGCAAAATGCATAGTTACCCCCATCAACTTTTGAGTCAAATCCCTGTTACACACCCAACAAACACGAGTAAAGCTTTACACAAATGTGTCTAAGACCTCCCCAAACTTGACCAGCCATTTTAATAATTCATAGGGTATATTACACACGCTTGACTTGCCATTGACTATTATAATACCCCACCCATATGTCAAATAAACGAATAAAATAATATTCGACCTGACCCACTCCGATTAAAAGCCTAAGTGATAATAACTCCAAAACAAATTCCCCATTTCTCGACTCTTCTTTCTTCTTCCATTGAAACCATCAAAGGAGATCTGTCCAGCTTCTTCACCATCGAAAGAGATCCGTCCAGCTTCTTCCATTGAAACCATTGATGCTCCATGAAATTACAAGCACAACTTCTTCACCACATCGACAAATATGCTTAAAACGCATTAGACAAGAACCCTAGATTTTCAATTTTGGGCGAAAACTCAAAGAAAGAGTTCAAAATTGATAATACACTCTAATTTAAAGATGAATTATACAAGATAAAGAGGATTGAGGAAGAAGAAGAAGAAGAAAAAAAAAGGCTTTGAAGCTAATGGCTCAGGAGAAATATCAAAGGATACAATGGATGAGAAGACAAACAAGTTTAATGTTGAAGACCCATTTTAATTTAAGGGCTAAAAGAGCCGTTAAGATCAAATCTGGACCATTGATAATTGTGAGCTATAAATACTTCCACGTGCTTTTGTGTTGTTGTTTTACACGTACAAAGGGCTGGTCAAGTTTGGGGAGGGGGGTCTTAGACACACTTGGGAAAGGTTGGATGTGTAAAGCTTTACTCATATTTGTTGGGTGTGTCACATGGATTTGACTCAAAGGTTGATGGGGTAGCTATGCGTTTTGCCAAAAAAATATGGTAACAACATGGTCATACCAAATCATTGGTCACATAAAGTGGCATTTTCCGCTTATACATAACACCAGATTTATCAATATGATACAATAAAATTTAAGTAACAATTAAAATAATTATTATCTTTTGTATATGGGTAAAAAAACGAGCTCATGATACACTCTAGCCTCCAACAAGGTAAAATGAGCTTGAGATATGATTGGGAAGGATCAAAATCGAAGCAAGGGTCTCATCGAGTCAGAGTGTGGGGGTTGATTGTCGGCCCTCGATAATATTGAGGTCATGATTCGAGATCGACCCAAATCCTGAAAGACTTCAGAGAACGTTGTGGGGCAATCAAGCACGGCCAAAAGAAGGCCGTAATATCCGCGACCGGCCGGATATCACGGCGTGGATCTCGGCATGTATCGATGTAGAATGTGATTCCCCTACTATATAAAAGGAGTCTTGTAATTCACTACACATTGTAACAAGAATTCCAAAGCAATAACTATTATTTTTCGCTGTTATTCTAAGATTTTTCTTTCATTCATCAATATTGTCCATCGTGAGCCCGGATTGAGGGTGAATAATTCACTAAAGCTTGAATTATCCTCCCCGTGTGGTTTGAATTTTTCTGTATTTCTATTTGTTCATTTTAACCCAAATTATTGCTTTGTATCAAATAATCTGTGTATCCATAAAACTACTTACAAATTCAATTGTTATCCAATTTCGAGGGTAAACAGTTTGGCGTCCAATGTGAGGTTAAGGATAATAGTGAAAATTTGATACAATTTTCCATAACACACCCTACTTCACACTTGTTCTTTGAAGTGTTTTTTATTTCAGTTCTACGTTAAAAATGTTGAACTCCCAATTTGCCCCTCTAACACGAATGTTGAGTCTGGACACCATGGAGAGAACAACAATACAGTTCCCGATAACGAGGTGTCCCTGCCGATCCTAATGGAATTCCAGTCGCAGACCCAATCGACGGAAGCTCCCATGTGACCATCAACACGAATTTGCCTACCGATCTTGAGGACAACATCTGCGAGGGAGTCTGATCGGATCCCAAAAAACTCGCATCGATGAAGGATGGGATCAACTTACGGATGATCTTCAAAATGTTGCAGGATCAGCAGGAAGCGATAGCCCAACTACAGAACCAAAGTCGCGCTCTCAGTAGAGTTGAGCCTAAATCATCCCGGGAAAACACTCGCAAAAATGAACCAACCGCAGATAGGCCAAATGAAACTGAACCCGGGACCAACCTAGAGATAATAAAGATGATCAAGGAATTGAAAAAACGGGTGGAAACGAGAGAAAAGAAAATTGAAGCCAAAGACAAGAAGGTGGAGACCTACAACTTCAGGGTCGACCAAATTCCCGGAGCACCACCGATATTAAAGGGCCTAGACTCCAAAAAGTTTGTTCAGAAACATTTCCCTCCAAGCGCAGCCTCTAAGCGGATCCCAAAAAAGTTCCACATGCCTGAAATTTCTAAGTACAACAGGACAACTGATCCAAATGAACATGTGACCTCATACATGTGTGTCATCAATGGGAACGACCTAGAAGATGATGAGATTGGATCTGTCTTAGTGAAAAAGTTTGGGGAGACCTTGTCGAAAGGAGTTATGGTATGGTATCACAACCTACCCCCCAATTTTATTGATTCACTTGCTATGCTTCCAGATGTTTTTGTAAAAGCGCATGCCAGATCCCTAAAGGTTGAGACCAGGAAGTCAGATCTATTCAAGGTAAAGCAAAGAGATAACAGATTCTCAGGGAGTTCGTGTCAAGGTTTTAAATAGAACGGATAGACCTGCCGCCAGTGGAAGACGATTGGGTCATTCAAGCCTTCATCCAAGAACTCAATGCTCGAATCTTGTTGGCTTCGTAACAGTTGAAGCAAACCCTAGTTAAATATTCGGTCGTAACTTGGGCCAATGTGCATAATCGATATCAATAAAAAATTAAGGCCTAAGATTGTCACGACCCGAAATCCCACCTTTCAGGCCGTGACTGCGTCTAACGTTGAACCCGCTAGAAAAGCCAACGTACACAACATTTTGACCTCGATAAAACAACGTAACGATATTAAAGCCATTAAACTTCAAACCTTTACTGGAATACCTCGAATTCATTTACTTTCAACCTTTACTGAAACATCCCAAATTACCTCAAAACTTTTACAGCAGAAAAATAATAATACTTCAAAAACGCATAACGAAAGGATAAAGACAATAACATCGCCACATCCCAAAACCGGGGTGTCACAACCTCACGAACTATCTAAACTGAGTGCTAAATACNATTAAGAAGTGCAGTGTAGCATCAGTACAACCGACCCCATGTACTGAGTAAGTGTCGAGCCTAACCTCGACCAAAGTAGTGACGAGGCTAGACTTGAAAATAACGATAACCTGTCCTATTCTACAACAGGTAACAGGGATAATACAAGGCAGGAGATAAGCAGACAAGTAAGGGATACTGGAGTAGTAAAGGGAAACAAGAGAAATGAAGCAGTCAAATTGACAGATAGAAGTAAACAAGGGAGGCAATCTAACACA
>MDKH01105013.1:0-12930 GCA_005239495.1 Nicotiana undulata | reverse complement strand
AACCAATATATAATAAGCCACTAACAACAGTTATAATGCAGGTTTTTACTTAACGACAGACCGGGTCGTTACATCGATTTCCGATCGGCAGTGGAAAATAGGCTATCGGGGTCGGAATGAATTTGGAAGTTGGAACAGGTTCGTAATAGCATTTTGGATATGTGTGCAAAATTTCAGGTCAATCAGATGTGTTTTGGTTGGTTTTGGCATCGTTAGTGGAATTTAGGAATTTCAAAGTTCATAGGCTTGAATTTGATGTGATTTTGGTGTTTTGATGTTGTTTTTGGTATTTCGAAGGCTCGACTAAATTCGAATGATTTCATGGGACGTGTTGGTATATTTGTTTAGATTTCCGAGGGCCTCGGGTGGATTTCGAAAGGTTAACGGATCAATTTAGACTAGAAGAAAAGCTGCTGCATTTTTTCACAGCAGCATGAACAGTAACTCGGGTGAACAGTAACTCGGGTGAACAGTACTCGGATGAACAAGACTTGGATGAACAGTAACTCGGGTGAACAGTACTCGGGCCCTTTTACACCATTTTTGAACGGGAAAAGAGTTTTGAGGCGATTTTGAAGAGAGAAAATCATTGTTCTTCATTGAGGTAAGGATTTTGGACCCTAAAACTCGATTATTTGTGATTAAGAAACAAAATATCAGTGTTTAATTCATGAAAATCAGTAGAAAAATATGGAGTTAGGGCTTGAGATTATGAGACCTTCTAGGGATGATTTGAGGGGTCAAACGAACTCCAATTTTCGAGTTCTTTATATGTACGGACTCGTGAGATGATGAAGTTTGTTGAGTTCCGGGACGCGGGCCCGGGGGTCGGGATTTGACTAATTTCGGATTTTGTGCTTAAAATCGATATTTTTCAATTGGAATTCATTCCTTTAGCATAATTTGATGATAAAAATCTGAACTTGATAGAGTTGGAGCATTCGGAAGTTGATTCGAAAGGCAAGCGTGTTGCGGAGTAACTTTTCGGGCTAGTTGAGGTAAGTAATGTCTTTAAATCCTGTTCTGAGGGTATGAAACCCTGGAGTTTACACCCTTTCACGGGTTTGGAGTGACGCACACACTGGATGACGAGTGTGGGCCGGACACGAATTGGAATTTTGGAAAATTGTTCCTTTTTAGACAACTATTGAGTTGCGAAACCGCTTTTAAAGCACACGATTTATAGTATTACTATGTTTTGATATAAATGGGCTGTAAACCATGTTTGGGGCCTAGTGCCGATCTGTTTTAACCCCTTGGGGCTGTTTTTACATGTTTTCCTCACTTTGAAACTATGATTTTACACTCAGTCGTTCTTGTGAAATTGTTGACACTCCTATTTGATGATATTACTATTTCTTGAAATGAAATACTATTTTGGGTCGAGAACCCTGTTGATTTATGGCCCGAGTGGCATGTTGAGAGTGTCTGACTGAGTGAGGCCGAGAGCCTATATTGTAAGGATATTGATGATATAAGAGAGGCCGAGTGCCTGAGTGATGATTGCCATGATTTGGCTTGTTTATAGCGCTTGGGCTGAAGGAGCCCCTCCGGAGTCTGTACACACCCCCAGTGAGCGCAGGTACTTACTGAGTGCGAGTGCCGAGTGACAAGTGATTGGGAGGCATGAGTGACAGTGAGGATGCCCGATGGGCTGATACTGAGTGACCGTGAGGTGCTGAGTGACTGTTACAGAGTGATGGTGAGGTGTTGAGGGAATGTTTATGAGTGATGATTTTGGCCCGAGGGGCAGATTTATGATGATATTTTACTGAGTTTTGATTATGATTCACTTCATTTGTCAAACTAATATTTTTGGGAGTTTTACTGAGAAATATTGGAAACTATACTTGTATTAAAGGATTTTACGGAAACTGGTTTGAACTTATATACACTTTATATTGAGCCGTGACATTTTACTGTTTTGTGGATTGGTGTATTTGTGTTGTGTGTTTCTTATTCTTCAGACTGTGATTTATTTTCATTACTACTGAGTTGGAGTACTCATCATTACTCCCCGTGCCTCTGTGTACAAGTCCATGTACTGGTACTGAGCGGTAGCCATCTGAGTTTGTACGGCGCCTGCATTTGGGATATCGAGGTAGCTGTCCAGCGTCCACAACATCTCTATTTCCCTTTCATATTTTGTACTTAGTTCTTCATTCTGAGATTTTGTATTATGACAGTAGTACTCTTAGTAGTATTCTTAGATGCTCATGACATGTTGACTCCGAGTCTTGGGGACGGTTGTAGACTATTAGCTTAATTGTTTTGTTTAGAGACTTCGAAATATATATGCTTATTATGAATCGTTGAAAATAAATGGAGATATTTGAAAGAAAAAATGTGAAAATTTTGAGTGTTGGCTAGCCTAGTTCCACGATAGGCGCCATCACGGCCAGTTAGGATTTGGGGTCGTGACACTAAAATAGGGTAATACACAACTGGAAGGAGTCTTATTGAAGGGTCCGACTCTGCTCTATTACTTTTTGCTCCAATAAACATTAATACACATGTAGATGGATGCCATGTGTCCGTATAATTATGAAAGGCTAGGATTGCTTTTTAATTTATTCTTGTATTTTTCGCTATTCTCCATCTTTTGCTGACTGGAACAAGAAGGAAGTGGTCGGCGCCAGTTTTTCTCTCCAAAAACTTCTTTACCTAATACACCTATCAAAAGTAGTAATAGTAGTTGTCTCTTTGTTCTTTTGGTACTATTACTACTTTTGATAGGTGTATTAGGTAAAGAAGTTTTTGGAGGGAAAAACTGGCGCCGACCAATTCTTTCTTGTTCCAGTTCGCAGAAGATGGAGAATGATCAAAAATACAAGAATAAATTAAAAAGCAATCTCAGCCCTTCATACCGCCACGAATCGATCGATTTTCGATCTATTTTGCGAGTTACTGACTAATATCCGTCAGTTTTTTGCAATCGATTTTTCTTCTTTTTTAGTAGTGATGGAGCCTTTGCCGACTTAAGAAACATGCCGTGTCTCGCGCTTCCACCTTTTAAAAAAATGGTAGTGTCATCTTTACTTAATCGAGATATAAGGTTCAAATTGTTTTTTTTTTTAAATCTTGGTACTGTGATTTTTTTTATTTGTTCATTTATTCAAATGTGGACACTTCTTATAAAAAAATCTTTGTACATCACGGTGACTCAACACGGCTCGAGACTAGATTTTACATTTGTACAGCCCTAGTCTTAGCCACATTTTAGAACCACTGAACCAGTACAAGCTTTAGAACAGAAGAGAATCTATACTACATAGAGTCATATGTCTCCTGTTTACTCACATTCGTAAGATTCACACAAAAAAGAAAATGAAGAGGAATTTTCTTGTAATTATTAAATTTACATTCCCCCAAAAGTAAAAATAAAATAAAATAAACAACAACAACGACTAAGTTAAATCCCACTAGTGGGATCGGAGAGGTAGTGTGTACGCAGACCTTACCCCTATCCTAAAAGGGTAAAGGGGTTGTTTTCGAAAGACCCTCGGCTAGTAGTCGATGAAATGAATTGAGAACTATAAAGTCTTAGATTCAAATTTATTCAAAGGCAAAATGGCCATATCGGTCCAAGTTTTGATGAACAAAGTTAATAATCAGTATATATATTGGTGGGAAATGGCATATATACTGGTAGGCGAAATAGCAAATATTCCATGGAATTAATCGATGTGTTTACAAGTAATTAGCAAGTATTCCATCCATCCGAATTTATGAGATAGTATTTGATTCGGTACGGAATTTAAGAATGAGAAATATTTTAAGTTGGGGAGAGGACTGTTAGAATTCTGTAATTGTAAAATAATTTTGGAGAAAATAAAATAACATAAACAGAAATGTAAACGTAATGAAAAAAACCAATTCGAGCCCACTGAAGTCACAGTGTTTCCTTAAGGAATTTAATCCCCTCCTAGTACCCAAGGTTATGGATTATTTTCTCCTAGGATAGAACGAATTTCACACTGGTGTAGTGGTACTTCAAACCCCAGTGTTTCAGCGAACTCAAAGTTCGGTAGCAAATCACACTTACTTGCTTTCTTTGAAGATGAAAGTATGCAGAAAGAAGGAGGAGAACTCAGAAATTAGTATGTAAAATCTGAGAGAATGGACTTGTATTTATAGCCAAAGTTGGGCTGAAATCTGAAGAGGTGGAACTCTTCAGAATGGTTGTTTTTGCAAAACTGCCCATAGAGTAAATGACATGACATAATTGGCTATTTACTCAATAATAAAGAGGGAAAATTGAGGGGTATTTAATTTTCTGTTAAAACAGAAAACTAAATTCTGGATAACTGAAATGGATTTAATATTTCTGTTAATATTTACTATTAACAAATAAATTTGGTCCAAAAATTAATCTCTCGATCGATCATTTGACCAAATCATCGGAAGCCGAAGCCGAGCCGAGCGAGCGACGACGGCGCGAGACTTGCCTTCTTCTCAACTCTTTATTAGCTAGAAGAAGAGCAATTGCTTATATACCCATCAAAAACCTTTTCCTCTTTCTATGTGGGACAATTAATGAGGAAAACTCAAATATTACTCAAATATTTTATTTTCCCCTCCATTTCTCATTCACCCTATTTTAAGCATTAATAAATTATTAAATGCCTAAAACCCCAACAAGGACTTGCTGGAGTCCTCTTTAAGGGGGAAAACTAAACAAAATATATTCAAAGTAGCCAAGCCGATCAATAGTCCAAGGTGCCATCACACTCATCCTTCACTTTCATCAAAGAAAATTAGACTTTCCTTCTTGTAGAAATATTTGTTGATTTGATAGCTTAGAATATAAAACGTTCAAACATAGTGGTCAACTTTTCTTACTAATGCAAATGCGAGAAAATTACTTTTTATTCGCAATATTTTAAAAGCATTGGATAACCTAAAGAAACAAGCATATAAAATCTTTTCATTAAGGGTAGAGTTAAAAGTATAAGTTAACTATTTTTCAAATATAGAAATTAAAGAAATCACGTATGATAAGGTCCCCAGGAAGGTGTTGTGGCGATGTCTTGAGGCGAAGAGTGTGCCGGAAGCCTATATCAGAGCAATCAAGGACATGTATGATGGAGCTAAGACTAAGGTGAGGACGGTGGGAGGTGACTTGGAGCATTTTCCGGTTGTTATGGGCCTACATCAAGGATCTGTGCTTAGCCCTTTCTTATTTGCTCTGGTGATGGATGCACTGACACAACATATTCAAGGGGATGTGCCATGGTGTATGTTATTTGCTGATGACATAGTCCTGATAGACGAGTCGAGGGTCGGTGTTAACGAGAGGCTGGAGGTTTGGAGACAGACCCTCGAGTCAAAGGGTTTCAAATTGAGCATGTCGAAGACAGAGTACCTGGAGTGCAAGTTTAGCACTGAGCCGAGAGGAGTAGGCGGGGACGTGAAGCTTGGAACTCAGGTCATCCCCAAGAGGGACAACTTCAAGTACCTGGGGTCGGTGATTCAGGGGGACGGAGAGATCGACGAGGATGTCACTCATCGTATAGGGGCGGGTTGGATGAAATGGAGGCTTGCATTGGGAGTCTTGTGTGACAAGAAAGTGCCATCGAAACTCAAAGGTAAGTTCTATAGAGCTGTGGTTAGACCGGCCATGCTATACGGGGCGGAGTGTTGGGCGGTTAAGAACTCCCATATCCAGATGATGAAGGTAGCGGAGATGAGGATGCTCAGGTGGATGTGTGGTCACACTAGGATGGATAGGATTAGGAATGAAGATATTCAGGCGAGGGTGGACGTGGCTCCGGTGGATGATAAGATGCGGGAAGCGAGGCTCAGATAGTTCGGGCACGTGAGGAGGATAAGCCTTGACGCCCCGGTGAGGAGGTGCGAGCGGCTGGCTGCGGTAGGTTCGAGAAGAGGTAGAGGGCGGCCTAAGAAGTATTTGGGAGAGGTGATTAGGCAGGACATGGCTAGACTGCGGATTTCCGAGAACATGACCCTTGATAGGGAGGTTTGGAGGTCAAGCATAAGGGTTGTAGGGTAGGGGATACTAGAACTTTTTGGGTGGGTGGGGTTGGATATGGTTTGTCCTAGATAGCGTACGGTTTTATTTAGCTCCACCGAGATTGTTGTTGATTTTTGTCCCGGGAGGTAGATTTTGGCTGGTATCATTACATGTCATGTATTTTACTGTCTTTATTGCTTATGTTACTATTTCTACGATTTTTGTTGAAGTTACTAATGATTTGTTGTTTTCTTGTTCTTGCGTTTACTATTTTTTTCTGAGCCGAGGGTCGATTGAAAACAACCTCTCTGCCCGATTGGGGTAGGGGTAAGGCCTGCGTACGTATTACCCTCCCCAGACCCCACTTTGTGAGAATTCACTGGGTAGTTGTTGTAGAAATTAAAGAGATCATTCTTTTTGGAACACACTAAAAAGGAACGGCGTGAGTAATATTTTTTAAAGTCAAGAAAACTCTAGCATATAGTATCCACAACTATATTATTGTCTTGTTTGGGTCCACATGTACACCTCCCCAATTAATAAAATGAAAGTCACCCTACTAGATCCATAAGAGTGTGTTCGGTATGACTGCAGTTATTATTTAAAAAATTATTTTCAATGAGAAATGTTTTGCAGGGAAATAATTTTCATCGATTGGGGGAAAATGATGAAATGAAAACTTCATAATGGAGCGTGTGTGTGAGTTCAGGTACACCTCCCCAATCGATGAAATAAAAACTATCTATCTACTAGTCAAGTTGAAAAATTATAATTATAACAAAGATGATGGGATGTTTATCTTCTATTTATTAAATTATAATTTTTTTTGTGGAATTATAATCTTCATTTGTCCTCTGTGATTTTGTGAAGTGCTCATTTCAGATCACTTTCAATGTGTCAAGTGGCTCAATAGTTTCAACTTACATGAATCTTCTATGTCATCTATAATTAATTCTGGTAGAACTAAGACATATTTGAACTTGCGCACCATTACTTAAGAAAATTTGCGATATGTTTCCAAAAATTCACATACTAGGAGGGAGATCGTAGTATTAATTAGTTAATGAATGTCTCGTTATTGTTGTTGCTGTTATTGTTATTACTAGTGCTTTGTAATGATGGGTATGAATTCGATATGAATATATACTTCAAGAAATTAAGTTTTCATATCATCACAAGTGTAAGGGTAACAACACCATTATCATCTTCTTCTCTTTTTTGCTTTTTCTCGCCGTGATTTACTACTATAGTTTTAACCTTTTAGGGGCCATGATCAATATTAATTGCGCGTGAATTGGCCCCTTGGCCCTTAGGCTTTAATTTTTTATTTTCGCTTTGTGTTATTCTTTGCCACAAAGATTTTACCAAAGTATTATCTGAAGCTTCATGATGATTAATCCCCCTAATCTATTACCGGTAGCGGAGGCAGGATCGCCGCAAAGGGGTTCAAAAAGAAAAAAGTTAAAAAGAATTATAGCTAGTGGGTTGAACCTACGGAAAAGGCCTAAAAATGCACTCAACTTTCAGATATGGTCTATCCATGTCATCCGTTAAAAAAATGTTCATTTCATGTTACTGCCGTTACACCTTTTGCTCAACTATGCCATTATGTCCTTAGAAAGGTTTTGAACCCCCTTAACACTAAGCTACACGTTGTGTCAAGGGAATTCAAAACTTAATATATAAAAGGAAAAAACGAATTTTACCTTGTATTATACAGTATAAGTTTTTGAAGAAGGGGGCTCGGGTGAATCCTCTTCCGCCCCTAAGTCTGCCCGTCTATTACTACTACTAGATAGTACTACTATGTTCCTTGGCCTTACTATTAGAGGGTCAAACATTCTAGATTTCTAGGCTCTAGAAACCAATATCTCTCTCTTTCTTCCTTTTCAAAAAGTAAGACTTTTTAACAACAAAAAGACAAAGACTTCAAAAGAACTAATAAAGATGGCTTTTTCTTGGTTATGCTGTCAAGTCTAACGAGTAAATTGAAAACGAGTAATAAAAATGGACAGGTGGGAGATTGAAAAATAAAGAGCCTAAAATGATCAATTTCTGTTGGGCATCGCGTTATGCTTTCTTGGAATGAAGTCCTCTCTGCTATGGAGCGCTAAAAATTCATTACGAGACTTTTAATATAGTGTGAGTCCAAATTAGTCGAGCACGTGAATGTTTAATTTCGAACCCATAACTTTTAACGCGGGGTAAAAATTTTGTGTGTAAAAATTCATTAAAATAACAAAAGATATTAATGAATTGTGTCATATTTTTTTGAAGCGAAAGATATTAATGATTCGCACTAATTACATATTTATATTTTAAACCCATTTTTGGGTCTGAGAAATTTATTTTCGTCGTTGATGTGAAAATCGTTTCACACACATTTGATGCTTCAAATTTTTCCAATGCTGTCATCTTCTTGTTGGAAACTTCACAGGCATAGTTTTTGGACACTGATTGGGTACCTTTTATATAATACATTTTATCCAAAAGCTGAGGTATTCGTTTTTGGCTAATCTGATGGTTTGAAAATATTTTACGATTTAATTTCTTTAGAGTTGAGAGATCATTATTTTTCATGGAATTAACCAAAAAAATTACCTCCAAGTAAGGGTAATTTTATTTACCAAAAAGAGGTAACTTTTTCTTCAATTATATACCGTTTGTGGAATTATAATCTTCATTTGTCCTCTGTGATTTTGTGAAATTTATTTTCATAAATGTTAGAATTGATAACTTACTTTATGAGAATCGTTGAAGTGTATGCTATATGTGCTAAATAATTTGTTATTCTTGCCAAACGGAGTACCAAAGCAAGTATAAAGTGAAAGAAAATATTTATGGGAGACAACCAACTCTAATACAATGAATAAAGAAGGAAGATCTTATATCTCTCTTTCTTTCTTTTCAAAAAGTAGGACTTTTTAACCAACAAAAAGACAAAGATTTCATTGAATAATTGAGGCAAATAGAAAGGGACAGGGTGGGGGATTGAAAAATAAAGAGCCTAAAATGATCAATTTCTTTAGGACATGTGTTAGGTTTTCTTGGATGGAAGTCCTCTCTTCTGAAACTTTAATACGAGACTTTTTATAGTGTGAATCCATATTAGTCGAGCATGTGAATGTTCAATTTCGAACCCATAACTTTCGGTGCGGAGTAACAACTCTGTGTATCATTAAGATTAACAAAAAGATATTAATGAATTGTGTCATAATTTTTTGAAGCGAAAAATATTAATGATTCACACTAATTACATATTTAAATAAGTTAACAGTTAACCGATGAATAGTCCGAGGTGCAGATTTCACTTTCTCCAAAGAAAATTGAACTTTCTCTTTTGTGAAAATATTTGTTGATCGGATAGCTTAGAAAATTAAACATTCAAATATGGCGGTCAACTTTTCTTACTTTTCCAAATGCTAGGAAACTAGGAAGTGGATCCTAACATTTTGAAATGTATCTTTAATTACTGGTTATTTGAAAATTTAACATTGGTACGTGTAAAAAGGCCACCATAGGCAAGGAAGACTTTGTAGAAAGATTTGTTCTATGAAGACTATATTATCTTGGTTTTAATTTATGTGATAACTTTTTTCATTATAAGATGAAGACAATAGTCCATTATATGTCATATAGTTTTCTTTTTTACTCGATTCAACCCTTTTTTGGGTCAGAAGAATTTATTTTCGTCGTTGATGTGACAGTCGTTTCACACACATTTGATGCTTCAAGTTTTACTCTTGGAGATGACTTGACTTAACAAGAAATTAGGGTCTGTCAATTATAATATTTTGTATTTGTATAGTTTTTAAAAGGACAAAAATACTTTAAAGTCAACAAGTCTTCGAATTTTACGGTCTACAACTTTCTAGACAATGTATTCTTCAACTACAGTTCTAAATGCTATATATACACTTTTATTTCCTAATCTTAAACTTTGCACATCATGAAGGTGTTACCAAAATCATTCTGTTTTTTCTTGTTTTCCGTTTTGACAAACACCAAGTTTAGCGTTTGTATTGGTATTTGCATAGAAAATGAGCAACAAGCATTGGAGAGTCTGAAGAAAGAAGCATATGATCCCTTAGATTTTCTCTCCTCTTGGATTGTTGGGAAAGATTGTTGCGAATGGGAAGGAGTTGTGTGTCACAATCTGACTCGTCATGTGATTGAGCTTCACATGACGGGTAGTCGAGTTTGGTACGAAACAAGATATGATCTAAGGATCAATAACTTTGAGTGGCTGCCAAGTCTTTCAAATCTTGAGAATCTGGAGATTGATCATGTGGATCTTAGCAAAGCAACTAACTGGCTACAAGTCATTAACATGCTTCCTTCTCTTGTTGATCTTCGTTTATATAATTGTAGTCTTCATCATATACCACCTCTACTTCATCATAATTTTTCTTCTCTTGGAAAACTCGACCTTTCTTGGAATGACTTTAGTTCTTCTATTCCCAAATGGGTTTTCAATCTCCCTAGTCTTGTTTCTCTTGATTTGAGTCATAGTAATTTAATTGGCCCGTTTCCTGAAGGTCCTGTTAACTTTACTTCACTCACGACCTTCAGTGCAGGTTACAACGATTTCAATTGTCTTTTACCCAGATGGTTGTTTGATCTTAATAATCTTGAATATCTTGAGCTTAGTTCTAGTGGTATTGAAGGTGCGATGCCGCGTGAGGCTGGAAACGTAACAAAACTTAGAAATCTTGATCTTTCATTCAACAACCTCAACTCCACTATCCCGAATTGGATCTATCGATGCAAAGATTTGGAGTTACTTTATCTTTATACAAACAATATTGAGGGAGTAGTTTCAAATGCGATTTCAAATTTGAGCTCAATAACTCGTATCATCCTTTCTAAAAATATGCTTTCTGGAAACTTACCAAATGTTATTGGAAAGTTATTCAAATTACGTTCGCTTGTTCTCTTAGGAAATCTATTCGAGGGAGAAGTATTTGAATTGTTCAACAGTAGGAGTAATTTCCTTCCAGAGGGATTGAGAAATAGTTCTTCTTTGAGACAATTGAATCTAGGAAGCAATAAACTGACTGGAACTCTCCCGGAAAGTCTTAGCCAACTCCCAATGCTAGAAAGTATTGACATCTCCAACAATAGGTTGGAAGGTGTTGTAACAGAAAGTCATTTCGCCAACTGGACACAATTAAGGAATTTCATTGCATCTAACAATAATTTGATTTTGAAAGTGAGTCAAAACTGGATTCCACCTTTTCAAGCCATAGATATTGATATAGGCGACTGGAATATTGGTCCCTTGTTTCCCATGTGGCTCCAAACTCAAAAAAATATAAATACTGTGGACATATCAAATGGTGGAATACAAGGTGAGGTTCCAACTTGGTTTTGGAACTTATCTTCCCAAGTTCAGTTTCTCGATCTTTCTCTTAACCAATTTGTTGGCGAGGTTCCAATCATTTCAGAACCTTCTTGGTTAAGTTTAGGCCCTCGGTTTTGGTCCTTGGGTTCCAACAATTTCAGTGGTCTGCTACCTCAGGTTTCACCCAAAGTATTTCAGCTAGACCTCTCGAACAATTTCTTTTCAGGAGGTTTATCTCACTTCTTGTGCGAAACAAATAAGAACGAATCCTATATTTTGGAGTTCTTAAATCTCGAGGGAAATGATTTGTCAGGAGAAATTCCTGATTGTTGGATGAACTGGCCAAAGTTGGCAGTTTTAATCTTGGGGGACAATAATTTGATTGGAGGCATACCAAAATCCATGGAGGTTTTAAGTAATTTGAAATCTTTGGACTTCCGAAGAAATAGACTTACTGGTCCATTACCTTCATCATTGGCGAACTGTACAATGTTGCTAAAAATTGATTTGGCTAAGAACGAATTCGTTGGACAACTACCACCATGGTTAGGAATGAGGCTTTCAAATTTGATAATCCTTAGCCTTAGCTCAAACAAATTTTATGGTGAATTGCCTCTAGAAATTTGTCACCTCAAAGATCTTCAGATCCTAGACCTTGCAAACAATAGTTTCTTTGGAATTATACCATGGTGTATTAACAATTTAACAACAATGGTCGCCGGAAATAAGTTGGGGGAAGCTGATATTCTGTATTATTATTATCTTGGAAATTTTTTGAGAGAAAGCGCAATGGTGACAACTAAAGACAATAATTACCAGTATGATAAAACATTGGCATTGGTTACAAGCATGGATATGTCTAACAATAATCTCTCTGGAGATATACCTATAAGTTTTACTAGTCTTGTAGGATTGAGAATCTGTAATTTCTCAAAAAACCATCTGACAGGTAGGATCCCAAATGGTATTGGTGACATGAAAGTGCTCGAATCCCTTGATCTTTCAGAAAATCAACTTTCCGGTCAAATCCCGCAAAGCTTATCGAGTTTGTCAACTTTGAGCTTCTTGAATCTGTCTTATAACAATTTATCAGGAAAAATACCAATGGGCACTCAACTTCAAAGCTTTAATTCCTCGAGTTTCCTGGGAAATGAGCTTTGCGGGCTTCCACTCTTGGCAAACTGCAGTTTAGGTGGTCAAAATCCTCATGTTGATACTGAAAAAGATGAGAGTGATGAAGATGAACTGGATTGGTTCTACATTGCAATGTCAATAGGATTTGGTCTTAGCTTTTGGGGAGTATGTTCTTGTTTGCTTTTCAAGAGATCATGGAGACATGCTTATTATCGTTTTTTAGATAGTTGTTGGGAATCCTTGTGTGTAAAGATACAAATATGGGGATGGATATGATTGAGGAGATTGTTATTCTCAAAGGTCTTATTCCTTTTCCTTCAACAAATAATAAAAGACTGTTTGTAGTTAATATTTTGTTTAGGCATTTTGTTAGAATCTCCCTAGTTATAGTAGATAACTGTTTGCAAATTATGAGTGTTCGCAAATGACTATTTAAGGAAACAAAACAAATGTAAACTTGTTAAAGATTGCAAAGTTC
>ML294946.1:49275-91183 GCA_005239495.1 Nicotiana undulata | reverse complement strand
GACTGACTTCCGGCTCAAAGCATCGGCCACCACATTGGCCTTCCTCGGATGATAAAGAATGGTGATATCATAATCTTTCAGCAAATCTAACCACCTTCTCTTCCGCATATTCAACTCATTTTTCCTGAATAGATACTATAAACTCTTATGATCCGTAAACACCTCACATGGCACACCATACAAGTAATGCCTCCAAATCTTCAAGGCATGAACAATCGTTGCTAACTCCAAGTCATGAACTGGATAATTCTTCTCATGGACCTTCAACTGATGAGAAGCATAGGCTATGACTTTGCCATCCTGCATCAACACTGCACCAAGCCCAACCCGTGAAGCATTACAATACAAGGTATACGGCCCTGAACCTGTGGGCAAAACTAACACTGGTGTCATGGTCAAGGCTGTCTTGAGCTTCTGAAAGCTCGCCTCACACTCATCCGACCACCTGAACTGGGCACCCTTCTAGGTCAACCTGGTCATCGGGGTTGCGATAGATGAAAAACCCTCCACAAATCGGCGATAATAACCCGCTAATCCCAAGAAACTCTGAATCTCTGTAGCTGAAGTGGGACTAGGCCAATCTCTGACAGCCGAAATCTTCTCAAGATCCACCTAGATACCTTCTGCCGACACAACATGGCCCAGAAATGCCACTGAACTCAACCAGAACTCACACTTAGAAAATTTGGCATACAACTGACTATCCCTCAGAGTCTGGAGGACGACTCTAAGGTGTTGCTCGTGCTCCTCTCGGCTGCGAGAGTATATCAATATATCATCAATGAAGACAACAATGAACGAGTCCAAATAAGGCCTGAACACCTGGTTCATCAACTTCATAAAAGCAGCAGGGGCATTTGTCAACCCGAATGACATCACCAAGAACTCATAATGCCCATAACGAGTGCGAAAGGCCGTCTTAGGTACATCAGACGCCCTAATCCTCAGCTGATGGTAACCCGATCTCAAGTCTATCTTGGAAAACACTGTAGCACCCTGAAGCTGGTCAAATAGATCATCAATCCTCGGCAGAGGATACTTGTTCTTGATAGTAACCTTATTCAGCTGCCGGTAGTCAATACACATCCTCATTGAGCCATCTTTCTTCTTAACGAACAACACTGGAGCACCCCAAGGAGAAACACTAGGCCTAATGAAGCCTTTATCCAACAAGACCTGCAACTGATCCTTCAATTCCTTCAACTCTGGAGGGGCCATACGATATGGCAGAATAGAAATGGGTTGAGTGCCCTGAGCCACCTCGATACAAAAGTCAATATCCCTGTCGGGTGGCATACCCGGCAGGTCAGCAGGGAAAACCTCTGGGAACTCACGAACCACAGGCACAGACTCCATAGAAGGAACCTCAGCACTAGAATCATGAACATAGGCCAAATAGGCCAAACAACCCTTCTCGACCATACGCCGAGCCTTTATATAAGAAATAACTCTGCCAGAAGAATGGCTAGGAGTCCCTCTCCACTCCAAACGAGGCACACCTGGCAAGGCCAAGGTCACTGTCTTGGCATGACAGTCCAGAATATCATGATAGGGAGACAACCAATCCATCCCCAATATGACGTCAAAGTCTACCATATCCAGAAGCAAAAGATCAACCTGAGTCTCCATACCACCAATAACTACTAAGCAAGCACGGTAGACTCGATCTACCACAATAGAATCACCCACCAGGGTAGACACATATATAGGAGCACTCAAGGAATCACGGGACATGCTCAAATAAGGGGCAAAATATGAAGACACATAAGAGAAAGTAGAACCCGGATCGAATAACACCGAAGCATCTCGGCTGCAAACTGATACCGTACTTGTGATAACTGCGTTAGAGGCCTCAGCCTCAAGCCTAGACGGGATATCATAGCAACGGGGCGGAGCCCCTCCAACTTGCACCTCTTTGGGTCTACCTGCTACAGGCTGACCCCTACCTCTCATGACCTGCCCTCCACCTCTATGAGTCTGACCTCCACCTCTGGCACCACGACCACCTCTAGTTGGCTGAGGGGCGAGGGTGCACCTGATGCGGGAACCATGGCACGGGAACCCTGATAATGAGAACTAGCAAAACCTCGGGGGCAAAACCTGGAAATATGCCCCATACCACCGCAAGTGTAGCAAGCCCTCGGCTGCTGAGAATACTGACCCTGGAATTGTCCCTGACGACCAGAATGACTACCCTGAAGACTCTGAATCGGCGGTGCACTGATGGAAGCTGATGATGCACTACGGGATGCCTGGAGTGCTTACTGATAAGGCCTAGAGGGATAACCTCTGCCAAAGGAATCTCTACCTCCAGATGAGGCACCACTGAAACGGCCGAAATGACGAGGTATCTTATTAGACCCCTGACCACCACCCTGGGATAATACCATCTCAATGCGTCTGGCCACATCGACTGAAACCTGAAAGGAGATATCAGTACCCGTCTCCCTGGACATATAAAGTGTGATGGGCTGGGACAAACCCTCAATAAATCTCTGAACCCTCTCCCGATCAGTGGGAAGTATCATAAGTGCATGCCTGGCTAGAGTGATGAACCTGGTCTCGTACTGAGTGACAGACATAGATCCCTGCTGGAGGCGCTCAAACTGCCTCCAAAAGATCCTCTCGCTGAGTAATGGGAAGAAACTTCCCCAAGAATAACTCGGAGAACTGAGCCCAAGTCAAAGGTGCAGACCCAGCTGGCCTGCTCAAGCAATAGTCTCTCCACCAAGTCTTGGCGGTGCCAGAAAGACGAAATGTAGCAAAGTCAACTCCATTGGACTCCACAACACCCATGTTCCGAAGAACCTCAACAACTATCTAAATAATCCTGGGGATCCTCTGATGGTTCACCAACAAATGTAGTAGTGAATAACTTGGTGAATCGATCTAATCTCCATAGGGCATCTGCTGACATAGCCGCACCCTCGGCTGCCAGTGGCACAATACCCGGTTGAGCTACTCGAGTTGTCTGAGGTGCTGGAGTCTGAAACTGAGTGGCAACCTGCTCTGGGTATGAATAACAGGAGTCTGGGTCCCTCCCCCATCCTGAGAACCAGCTGGTGCAGTAGGAAGAAGACCGGTCTGAGCCACACTCTCCATAAGTCCCACCAAGCGGACTAGAGCGTCCTGAAGCACCGGGGTAGCAATGAACCCCTCTGGGACCTGAGCTGGTCCAACTGGGACTGTCTGAGTAGGAACCTCACCGGCAAAGTCTACCTGTGGTTCCTCAACTGGAGCTGCTGCTCTAGCTCTGCCTCGGCCTCTAGCGCGGCCTCGACCTCGTCCCCTCGTAGGAGCTGCAATAGGAGGATCATGCTGTTGATCGCTCGATGAGTAAGCACGCATCCTCGCCATCTGCGAGAGAGTAGGATAGAGAATCTATTAGTATTTAGAATTTAAATGGAACGATAGAGAATGAAAGATATGAAGTTATTCCTAACTTTGCAGCCTCTAGGGGATAAGTACAGACGTCTCCGTACCGATCCCTCAGACTCTACCAAGTTTGTCCGTGAGTTGTGAGACCTAAGCAACCTAGGGCTCTGATACCAACTTTTCACGACCCGAAATCCCACCTTCGGGCCATGACTACGTCTAACGGTGAACCCGCTAGACAAGCCAATGTTTGAACTAAATAAACTCATTAACAACTAAAATGAACAGGATGACAAGGGCAGCTATAATTAACAATATGAAAGTTAACAAATTACAAAAATAATATAGCAAGCTTCGAAGTAAACCCATAAATATAACCCAGAACTGGTGTCACATACTCACGAACTGTCTATGAGATTACTATATACAGTGGTCTGAAAATAAGTACATATGACTATCTTTGAAACTATAAGATAAGACAGAGGTGAAAGTGAACGGTAGAAGGGGACTCCAAGGCCCACGAACGTCACCGGGTCTACCTCGATGTCTCCTGTAGGAACTGATGGAATGCTTCGACCGTCAGCGACCACCGAGTCCGGCTACGTAGTCTGCACAACATAAAGAATTGCAGGTGTAGCATCAGTACAACCGACCCCATGTACTGAGTAAGTGCCGAGCCTAACCTCGGCGAGGTAGTGACGAGGCTAGGACCTCCAACATGTTTACATACCTGTGCAATTATATATAATAACAGGAAAATATCGACGGAAATAAGCAAGTAAAAACAGATACGGGGAGAAACATGCTGGGGATAAGAGGGGCAACAAATACTAGCATAGTGGAACAGGTTAACAACTGAAATGTAACAGTAAAAGCAGGAATTTAACGCCTCAGAACGGATAATGAATATCACAAGGCACGGCATGTCCCTTCGTGCATCACCTCACAAATCACTCAGCACGGAATGTCCCCTCGTGTATCAAACAGTAAAACATCGGCACGGCATGTCCCCTCGTGCGATAAACAATAACAATCATAACGGCATGTCCCCTCGTGTGATCAATAATAAACAATCAGCACGGCATGTCCCCTCGTGCGATAAATAATAAACAATCAACACGGCATGTCCCCTCGTGTGATAAATAATAAATAATCAACACGGGATGTCCCCTTGTGTGATAAATAATAAACAATCAGCACGGCATGTCCCCTCGTGCGATAAATGATAAACAATCAACACGGAATGTCCCCTCGTGTGATAAATAATAAACAATCAACACGGCATGTCCCCTCGTGTGATAAATAATAAACAATCAGCAATATAATGTGCAACTACCAATAAGGAATCACAAGTGTACAGAAATACTCAATAAAATTCTATCGTCCCGGCAAGGAATTCAACTATAACCAATCTCGCTCAGAATTACAATTTCAACAGTAAAAGCTTCAACTAAACAATTACTCAATAATTTCCCACGTCATGAAACAACGTCAATGTATCACTCCTAAATCACCAATTATTCATAGTACAGAGAATATCAAGAACACGGTACAATTCATCACAATTGACTCACGGGCATGCTTGACCACAACATATAGGCACTCGTCACCCCGCCTATACGTTGGACATGAATTACACATAGCAAATAAGATTCTATGCCTAATCCCTCAAGCTAAGGTTAGTCCAAACACTTACCTCGGCTCCAAAATGCAAGTCAAGCCTCAATCACAGCCTTTCCTCTCGAATCCAACTCCGAATCAATAATATCTAGACATGATTGAGTTATTAACATCAATAGTTACTCAATAAACCAATTCCAAAGCCTAATTATACATTTTCTATTATTCTTCCAAAAAATACTAAAATTCCACCCCCCGCATGCTCGAATCCTAAAAATTCTCGGAGGAATCACTCAACTATGTTTAC
This sequence comes from Nicotiana undulata, assembly GCA_005239495.1. NCBI lineage: Eukaryota > Viridiplantae > Streptophyta > Magnoliopsida > Solanales > Solanaceae > Nicotiana > Nicotiana undulata. The sequence continues at coordinate 85,881 of ML294946.1, read as the reverse complement.
TGTGGGCTTAGACGTTGATACCCGTGCCTACTTCACCGCAGCTACCATGATCATAGTTGTCCCCACTGGAATCAAAATCTTTAGTTGGATCGCTACCATCCTTTCTTTAAGCGATCCATATCTTGGCCACCACATCATTTTGAACTATTCAAGGACTGGTCCAATATTGAAGCATGTATCGATTCTGTATGATTGTAGTCTTAACCTTTTACCTATGCCATGATGCTCATGGGCAGCTTATCTCTAATTGGATTTCCTTATCTTTCTTCTTCAAATTACGAGTAGAGATTTGGGGAGAGGAGATTCGGGTATCAGAGTTGAGTGGACAGGCGACGGGAGGATGGGGGGAAGAGTAAAGACAAGACGAAAGTATCCGCTTCCAGAGCTTATTCTTTATCTACTAAAAATAGTACTAAGGAAAAGACAAGGCTGCTCCCAGATCGACATGGGGAGAAGAAGAAAGTCTCTTCCCAGCTAAGTCCTATGCTGAGTAGGAAGACTGGCCTCTCTCGGAACACCCGCCATGAAGGTCACTCAAAGTAACCGCTTATTGGGTGGCTTGGTGATGTGACCATAGAGCATGTCCCAAGAAAAAAAATAGACAAGCAGATGCCCTTGCACAGCTGCCTGTGATAGGAAAAAGAAAACTTGATCAGATAGTTCGTGCGGGGCATTTCCCACCTCGCCTTTGATCTTTCCCTTGCCGTGTAGGTAAACTCTTATCGAAATTCACCTTTTGGCCATTACAATCAGCTTCTTACTTCTTTCCAGAAAGGCAAGGCTGGCTAATCGTACGCAGCAGGCTCGAATACCCCTGGTTCTGGAAGGCACATGAGTCCGAACGCTATGTTGAATGTGCGACCGAGACTCGCTCGGCTCGGGGCGATCACTTGAACAGGGCGGGATTGATCGATCTACATCAAAAATTCCTTTCATATTGCACCGGTGCTGGAAAAGATTGGACTATTCCCTACCGAGACAACATAAACTCTTCAACGGATCCTCCTTTTTTCAACTAGTAGATCGCTCATTTTGATCCCCTTGTTGACCAAGCAAGGTCCTTCTATCACGATAGGGAATCGTGTGATTCTTTCTATCCCCGTACTTTCTCGCTCTTATGGAGTTGTATTCCCTAGGTTATGCAGTTATCTTCCCTGGCCTGACAGTAGTAGCCTAAGGATCATTAATATGAAGTTTCTACTTGAATTCATAGCATTAAACGGACAATAAGCCAATTTCTTAAGAGCCCTAAATTTTCTACCCAATTCTTGATTTTTCATTAATTTAGTAGGTAATCCCATTAATTATTCATGCATGAAACTAGTATTAGGAAGGATTTAACTTACCTTAGCAGTAGCTAGGTCGTGGTGTGCTCCTCCCAAGCTCACAAGTCTCATTTTTGGTATGAAGGAAATGAAGAAATCCCGAGTTTTGACATTTAAATACAGGCTGCCTATAGGGGTTTCCGCACATGCGACCCTGGGACCGCACCTGCGGTCCCGCACCTGCGGAAAATGGCCGGGGGAGCTGGGTTCGCACCTGCAGAGTTGGGGGCCGCACCTACCGTCCCGCTCCTGCGGAAAATGGTCTGCACCTGCGGAAGATGCGCACCTGCGAGGTTGGGACCGCATGAGCGGTCCCGCACCTGCGGCTGGGAAACCGCACCTGCGGTCACACCAGCTACAGCTGCACCAACAGTGTTTTTAGCTGGTTTTTGGCCATGTGCGGGGTCCAGGAGGCACCTGGGCACACCCGAGCCCCCGTCCAAATAAACCAACAAGTCCCAAATCATAATACGGACTCGCTCGAGCCTTCGGAACACCCAAAACAATGCTAAGTCTCAAAATCACACCCCAAAAACCCCTAAAACCATAACTTAAGAAACTTCAAGTTCTTGATTTCTATAAACATGCGCCGGACCGACCTATACGACTCTGAATGACATCAAATTTTGCAGACAAGTCATAAATGACATAACGGCACCGTTCCCGGTCCCAAAATTCCGTTCGGACCTAAAATCACGCTCCAAACCAAATTTCAAATTCTATGAAAATCCTCAAAACTTCATTAACTCTCAATTTCTCATTTTTTATCCGAAACATGTCAAATCAAGCCCGTTCCTTACCAAATTTCACAGATAACTCAAATCACACATATTGAACCTGTTCCGGGCTCCGGAACCATAACACAGGCCCGATAACGCAGGTTTCACATCGAGGTTCATTTTCCTAACCTTTATTATTTTTCAGAAAATAATTTTCTTTAAAAAAATTCATTTCTCGAACTTGGGTCCTCAGAATTCGATTCCGGGCATACGCCCAAGTCCCATATTTTCTACGGACCCTCCGTGACCGTCAGATCACGAGTCCGGGTTTGTTTACTAAAAATGTTGACCAAAGTCAACTTTATTCAATTAATTCTCATAAATTCAACTCTTTATCAAGTTTCCACATAAAGGCTTCCCGGCTATGCGCCCGGGTTGCGCACGCACATCGATGTGAGATTAACGGATGCTTTTGGGTCCTCGAAACACAGTCATAATTAAATTTACATAAGATGACCTTTTGGGTCATCACATATTGTATCTCTTGTTTATATTGTTGTCACTTTTTTAGGTATAGCCGGTGCCTTGTTGCCGGCACCATTTGTACTCTTTTTTGTATCTTTAGAGGCTCCGTAGACACTATGTGGGTTGTATATAGGTGCTAGAAAGGTCAAACCGATTATGTTGTGTTTTGGACTCTTGTTCCACTCAATCATAAAATGTATGTATTTTGAATCTTAACAATGATATAGCAGAATGAAATGATTTAGTAATGTGTGTGTGTGTGTGTGTATATATATATATATATATGATCCTTCTACTGTTTAATTAATGACAATATGCCTTATCTTGATCATAAGTGAGTTGGGTAGAAAAGTGTTTAACAAGCTTGCTCGACCGGGTCCCCTCGGTTGAGCGCCGGTCGCGCTCTCCAAGGTTGGGACGTTACAGTGCATCCTTGGAATTAGGATGGAGGTCGATATGAACATCAAGGAACGTTTGGTCATATGAGATTTTAATTTTCTGATTCATCAAGTCCAAGGAGAATGGACCACTAAAAACGTCATGATCCTTCTGTACTTGCATTGTGTAAAGGAATTGTTTAAGAAGTTCACCAAGAACAAGTTCAAACATGTTCCCAGAATTCAGAATGAGTTTGTCGATGCTCTTGCAACTTTGTCATCCATGATACCCGGACAAGAATTACATCGACCCCATAGAAATAGATACCTAGGACCAGAATGCATACTGCTCCCACATAAATGAAGAACCGGATGGCAAACCCTGGTATCATGACATCAAAAGGTTTCGCGAGGCAAGAGAATATCTAGAGAGTGCCACTACCAGTCAGAAGCAACATTAAGAAGACTAGAAAATCACTTTTTTCTTAACGGGCATAAGGAGGACTCAGGACTTGGGTCTATTGTGGTGCGTAGATGTTGCGAAGCAATAAGATAATTGGAAGAAATACATGAAGGAACATGCGGGACTCACATGAACGTTTCACTTTAGTCAGGAAGATTCCAAGGGTTGGATACTTTTGAATGTCCATGGAAAGGGACAGTATTCACTTTGTGCAGAAATGTCACTAGTGCCAGATTCACGGAGATTTCATCAGGTTCTACCGAATGAGTTAAACGTAATAGGTTATACTTGGTTGTTTGCCGCTTGGGCCATGGATGTAATTGGACCCATAGAGTCAGCTGCATCAAATGGACATTGTTTCATCTTGGTAGCCATCGATTAATTAACTAAATAGGTCGAAGCATACAATTACAAGGATATTATAAAGAAGGTGGTGGTAGATTTCGACCGTAACAACATTGTCTACCGATTCAGGATTTTAGAATCAGTTATAACTGACAATGCATCCAATATCAACAACGATCTCATGAGGGAATTTGTGAGGAGTTAAAAATCTTCCATCATAATTCCACATCATATAGGCCACGGATGAATGGAGCAGTTGAAGCAGCCAACAAAAACATCTAGAGAATCATGCGAAAGATAGTGGACAATCACCAGTAATGGCATGAGAAAGTATTGTTTGCCCTACTTGGTTACCGCACCACCATGAAGACATATACCAGGGCAACACCATACATGTTGGTATATAGTAATGAAGGTGTAATACCCACAGAGGTTGAGGTACCATCTTTAAGCATGATCCAGGAAGCCAAGTTAGATGACGCAAAATGGATGTGTGTCAGGCAAGAACAACTCGTGCTCATTGATGAAAAGAGGATGGATATAGTTTTCATGGTCAGTTGTATCAAAATGGGATGGGAAATGCATTCAACATAAAGTGAAACATCGTCAGTTCACAGCAGGGCAACTGGTTTTGAAGAAGTTATTTCCCATCAAGAAGAAGCAAAAGGGAAATTCATGCCAATTTGGCAGGGTCCTTATGTGGTCCATTGGGTATCATCGAGAGGAGAATTATTCTTAGCATAAATAGATGACAGAGTGAGGAAAAGGCCCATCAAGTCAGACACGATCAAGAGATACTACAATCGAAGACAATAGAGTTAGGTTTTTGTGTAACAAAACTACGCTCCACCTGACTTCCCATAGTGCAATACGTAGGCAACCCATGCAGGGTCCGGTTCCCCTCTTGTAATAGAAAATCCGAATATCATTTTCATGCATTCCGAACTAAGGCATGACATGATTTCCTTTCGTAGGAATACGTAGGCGATCCCTATCGGATTCTGTCATATATTGTAATCGAACTATATTTTGACCCAATTCTATTTAGATATGTACGCAGTCTAAGTCAGATTTGGTCATATAGTTTCCAATTCTTTCATAATTTTGCATCTATTGTAATCGAACTACATTTTGACATGATTCTGTTTTGGATACATAGGCTACCTGAGTCAAGCTCGGTCATTTCAATATTTCCATTTACTAAAACCCTCGAACTACACTCAAACATGATTCCTATGGATACGTAGGCAACCTGAAAAGGTTCGGTCGTCACCCTAGAAAATTCATAGGAAAGCCCTTGGTTTGATAGAAATCAGACGCTTGTTTATGTTTCTAATGATTCTTGAATTCATTGTGAAATTTCATGTGTTTTGATGTTTGATTCGTACTTCAGATGCTATTTTGGTGCTTTGATCCCTCGAATGAGATTATATGATGTTTTTAGACTTGTGCGGATGATTTGGTGTGTAGCCTTGAGGGATCGGGTGGGTTTCGGTCGTGTTTCAGATTGTTTTGGCCATATTGGTAGTTGTTAGTGCTGCACAAGTATTGCAGGTCTTGCAAATGCAATCCATTGTTTGCATTTGCGAGGTGGGGATCGCATTTGCGAGATAGGCTGGGGGCTTTCAATTTTGAATTTGGGAACTGGTTATCGATTTTGTGATTGTAGAACCTGGGCGCACTGGATCACATTTGAGATCACATGATCGCTTTTGCGAAGGGCCAGACTACGCAAATGCGAAGTCGGGGTCACATTTGAAACATTTCTTAGGTGCATCAGACGCTATATTTGCGATGGACATTTTGCATTTGCGAACCCTAGGTCGTATTTGCGATCCCTAGGTCGCATTTGCGACTTCTGATGCTGATCAAAATAGAGGGATTTTGGTACTTAACTTCATTTATCATATTTTAGAACCCTAGACTCGGTAGGACAAAATTTTGAGGAGAGATTTTCACATACAATTATTGGGTAAGTGATTTTGAACAAATTTTCATTATATTACATGATTATTTATGAGATTTAACATCTAATTAATGAGAATCTAAGAGAAATATTTTGGGGATTTTGTCTATGTTTTGAAAAATAAAAAATTGAGAATTGCGAGTCAAATAGGAATTGGATTTGCAAACAAAACACATATATAAACTCGTGGGGTTATGTGTATTCAAGATCTACCCTTGGACTCGGGTTTTGACCGGACGGGCCCGGGGGTTGACTTTTATTGACTTCTACAAAATTGTGTAAATATCATGACTTTATCTATTAGAATTGGTTTCTCTTGCATTGTTTGATATTATTAAGTCATTTTTGGTTAGATTTGAGACCGCGCAAAAGTGAATTTTAAAGGAAAAGCTATTTTTGAGTGTTGATTTGGCCTAATTGAAGTAAGTATGTTGCCTAACTTTGTGCGAGGGAAAATACCCCTTAGAATTTTGATTAATTGCACTATTTGAATTATGTGAAAGATGTGTACATGAGGTGACGCGTATGTACACATGATTATATGTGGAAATCGACTGGTTTAGACTCTTAGGTTACTTATATGCATTAATTGAGACTCTTGTATACCTAGTTATTGAGTCGTGGGATATATATTTTTGTGGCATTGGTATTGTTGTTTGATAAAGGTTATAGCAGTGGTATTGTTGTTTGAGAAATGTTGTGGCATTGGTATTGTTGTTGTGAAAATATTGTGGCATAAGGGCACGTGTGGTGCGAGTTGATTACCGTGTTGTGGTTAGACTTGCATGTGGCGGTATAAAGGTGGTGATATTGATGCGCATGCAACAAGATAAGGGGGATTTATCCGCGTGTTGCTTTTAAGGGAAATTACTTCATTTAAAGCACACACGGCGAGATAAGGGGGCTAAAGTGTGTGAAGCTAATTAGAGAAAATTTTAAAATAAATGCAAGGCTTACACAGCGATATAAGAAAGATCTGTGATTTGTGACTTGTGTATTATGATTATGAGGTGTGGTACCTCGGTGTGGCTCTTGTAGTTATTTTTGTGATAGAACGATTGTGACTTCTTTTGTTAGTCATGAATTTTACGTAATTTGTTGTGTTTCTTTAATGTGCTAATTCGTGCCTCCATTGTTATTTGTTGAATTGGTTGTCAAGATGAATTTACTGCATGGAGTCAGTATCTCATGTTCTGTTGAGTTGTTGGTAACATAACAATTTTAAATAAAGAAATTGTTATCATGCTTTACTTTATTTGACTCTTAAGATAAACTCATTATCTCACTCAGCGCTTTACTATATTTAAATTGTTATCTTACTATACTTTAATTGATTCTAAAATTGAACTCATTATCCTATTTCATGCTTTACTTTATTTAACTTATTATTTTACCTTACCTTATTTGATTCTTACATTAAACGCATCATCTCATTTGATATTTTAATTTGTATATATTATACTTTATTTACTTTATTTAATTCCTAAAATAAACTCATTATCTCATTTGACGCTTACTTTGTTTAAGTTGTCATCATGCCTTACTTCATTTAAATGAATCCTTCGAACATTTTATTCGCAATTGACATGAATAAAATATACATGGTGTCATGTGGACTTTGTTGTGCGGGTAACCTTATGTTGTGGCACGAAATATTTGTCATGAGAAGGTGATTGATAATACGGGTACGAGGTGCCATGTGTGTAAGATTCGTGATTGTGGCTTATGATTTGTGATTATGAGGTGTGGTTCCTTAGGATAATTCTTATTATAAATCATGTGTTTGAACGACTTGATTACTTGAATTGTCATTTGTTTTCCTTAAATTGATTTCATTCACACTTTAACTGTGTTCTGATTGTTTTGGCATTTTATTACCTGTTTTCTCCTTGTTGCCATTGTTGTTTCTATTATTCCATTGTTAGCTTTATATAAATTATCTTTCCGTTTTTAGAACTATATTGATGTTCTTTTCATTGTTAGCTTTATGTTAATATCTTGCAATGGTTTTTGTGTCTAGTGACTGTCCTGACTTACCTCGTCACTACTCCACCGAGGTTAGTCTTGATACTTACTGGGTACCATTGTGGTATACTCATGCTATGTCTTCACACATTTTTTGTGTAGATTCAGGTACTTCTGATCGTGTTGATTATAAGAGTTTTGCTTGTGTGGTTGGAGACTTCAAGGTATACCTGACGTCCCATTCCCAGACCTTGGAGTCACCATCTTACTTTATTTATGCTACTATTTAATTATAATCCAAAATAGTATCATATTTTGGAGTGTATTGTGTACTCACCCTAGAGCTTATGACTCTGTATTACCAGGTTTTGGGATTGTGAAAGTTGTATTATGATATTGATTGTGCTTTGGACTATTTTCCTAAGTTTTATTTAATATTAAGTTGTTATATCTTATCTGATGTTGTTGTGTGATAAGCTTCCCTAGTCATGGAGACTAGGTGCCATCACGATCCTTAAGCTGAGATTTTGGGGTCATGACAACATCCCATCACACAGAGATCCTAAATAAAAGGCAAGCCGGCAGCCAGGCATTGCCATTCCTGAATATTTACATTATATCCTAACATATTTGCATTATGATATATGGGTATGTGTGTATTTTCCTTTTGCAGGTTCAAACACTACAACATGGAACTTCCTCAAAACAGCAAACTATGTTACACCACTAATGAGGGACAACAAACACATAAGTGAGCCAAGGATATAGTCTCCAACTGAATTCGACCAATTGAACTCCCAAATTTTTTAAATCCTTTAAAATCTATAATCAAGCTGCAATTCAGAAGTCATAAGGTCTCGAAATCTTTTCAGACTCGCAGTGTCATAACAAGATACTAGGGCAATTCCTGCAAGCATAACCCTCTCCAAATCGCCATTCCAAAACTACATATGACCTCTTCCTCGTTAAGCCTGAGAAATGTAGACGATTCAAAGCCAGAATTTGGCCATAATCTCATAAGTCATTATCTTTCACAGATTTCATCTCAAAATTTGTGATGACCCGATAGGTCATTCTTAGTATTAGACCTTATTTCCATGTTTTGAGACCTTTGTTGCTCCATTTGACATTTCTTGGTTTGAGTATGTGGTCTGTATCGCTTTTTGAAAAGCTTTTATGTGATAAATTTGAATATAACATGACCTTTGGCTTTAAAAAAACAACTTGAGTTGACCACAGTCAACATTATGTGAAAACGACCTAGGATCGGTGTTTTCACGATTATGGTAGGTCCATATCAGTGTATGCTCGAAATTGAAATCGGAGGTCCCTAGACTGATTTGACTCATTTTGGCAAAAACTAGTATTTTGAAAGTTTGGAAATTTCCTAAGTTTGACCGTAAGTTGACTTCATAGCTAGCGGGTTCAGATTTTGATGTTGAAACTTGGAATGGGTTTGTATCGCTATTTGAAACTTTTTTGCAAAATTCGGTGCAATTTGGAATTGATTTGACAAGATTCGGACGCTTAGATGTGATTCTAGTTATTCTTGAATTTACATTGAAATTTCATTCGTTTTGAGGGTTGATTTGTAGATTTAGATATTATTTGGTGATTTTATTGTGTGGTGAAGTTCGTATGATGTTATTACACTTTTGTGTATGTTTGTTGAGGAGCCCGAGGAGCTTAAGTAATTTTTAGACGTATTTCATATGAGTTTGGTTAGTGTAAGGATTGCTGGTGCAATACAGCTCTGGTGCTCTATTGTAGATCTCCCATTTGCAAGGTCTAGCTTGCAATAGTGAGCCTCGCTTTTGCGAACAATAGCTCGCATTTGTGTGCATGGGTTGTGCTGGGTTAATCTCGCAATTGCGTGGAACATGTTCGCATTGGCGAACTGCCAGAGGTCGCATTTGCGATCTTAGAGTCGCATTTTCGACTAAGTATGCTCTTGGGTGATCTTTTCATTTGCGAAGGAATTATCCGCATTTGCGAAGGTGGGTCTATTCGCAATTGCGAACCTGTTGTCGCAATTGCGACTTCTAGGTTTTGAGACAGGGTTCGCCTTTGAGACCCTTTTCTCCCATTTACAATGTTCGAAATTGCGAACAAGCCTTCACAATTGCAATATTTGTAGCTAGCTAAAAGAGGGGAAATCGGTACGTAGCTCATTTTACACGGTTCTCAACCCTAAACACTCTGGAGGTGATTTTCCAAGTGACTTTTCTTCCCAAATTCATTGAAGTGACTTTAATCCATTTTTTTTCAATTACCCATTACTTTTCATGAGATTTCAATATCAATTTTAGGACTTCCATGGTAGAAATTAAGGATTTGGGTAGGATTGGGGTTTTTTGTAAAATTCAGGTCGGATTTAGAAACAAATCACATAATCGGACTCGAGGGTGAATGGGTAATCTGGATTTGACCAAACGGACCCGAGGTTGACTTTTGTTGAATTTTTCAATAATTGTAAAAAATGAACCTATTTCATTAATGGGTAAATTCTAAAGATTGTTTCGAATCATTTGATCGGTAAGTTTCTAGATTTGGTTGGTTTGGAGGCTTGTTCGAAAGGCACATCCGTGGATGGTTGATTGCTTGATTTACGAAGTGAGGTAAGTGTTGGGTCTAACATTGATCTGAGGGAATCAAGAATCCTTGTACTATGTGTTACGTGAATTAGGTGGGAAAACGACTTATATTCGAGGTGACGAGTGTATATACGTTGTCATGATATTGTTTTCCATGCTTTCATTTTTTTCATGATATATCTTGCTTCATGCCTTAATTTTTACATACTTTATTTGACTTCTATGTCGTAATTGTTACTTGCAATTTAATTATTTCTTGTATTATGTTTTCCGTCCCCTACATGATTCAATGCTTATTTGCTACCTGCCTCTACTTGCTTTAATTGCATACTTAAATTATCACATGCTTTACTTGTTTTATTATTTTGTAATATTTGTTGCATTCTATAATGTGGTTCCATTTGTGTGAGTTCTTTAGTTGACATATATTGTTGAATTGGTAAAGTTGAGACTTCAAGTTGTTAGAGATTCTTTAATTATTATGTGGTTTTTTATTGCCTTGTACATTTACCCTCTTGATGTAGAAATTCTTGTAAATTTGGTTGTTGAATTGTTTATGTTGATTGAAATTGTTTGGGCAACGTAAATTGAAAGGTATGAATTGAAATGACGTCATAAGGATAGATTATGATATTGATAGATGATGATATGGTGCGATCGGGTTGTGCGCCACAATGGATTATACATGTGGTACTTGTTTATGATTTGTTGGATATGCCTCGGTATTGTGATATGAGACTATGAGACTCGTTATTCTGGGCTCCATGGTAGTTAGATTTCGAGTTCGTTTTAATGAGTTAATTACCTTACTTTCATTTCTTGTTTTCTTGTTATTACTATTACTGCGTACAAGTTATTGTATGTGGCCCGCCTTAGCCTCGCCACTATTTCGTCTAGGTTAAGCTCGACACTTACAAAGTACATAGGGTCGGTTGTACTTATACTACACTCTGCACTTCTTGTGCAGATATCAGAGTGGGTCCCAACAGCGCTGAGTGAGATTGCCCAGATCCAACTACCTGTAGAGACTTGAGGTATAGCTGCATGACATCCCCATCCCTGAAGTACCCTTCTATGATATCATTGGTGTTTATTTTGATTAAAATAGTTGTGTTTTATTCTGACTATTATCGGTAGTACTCTAGAAGCTCATGCATTCGTGACTCCAATTTTTGGGATTGTATTTGGATTACGTCGTTAAGTTATTTCTCACCTTATTTCAGATTATTCGGTTGTTACTGCTATCATTTGAATAAACTGCTAAAACTGGTTAGTAAATATAGCTAATGTTGTCTTTCCTAGAAGTGAAATGTTAGGCGCCATCACGGTCCCGAAGGTAGAAATTTTGGGTCGTGACAGAATTTGTCATTTAAGTCAATTTCTTTTCCTGCAAATTCTTTTATCGTCTCAGGTCAAATAGGTATATAGGGTAAAACCGGATCATATTAAATACTTGTATAATAGAGCGACATGTGGAACCAGAGATAAACGAAAAGCAAGTCAAGTGGAAACCCGAAGATCCCTCGAAGGGAATATTGCTAATGGAGACAAACGGATGCCTGCCACCCGGTAGCATTCAATGAAAATATTCTGCTATATTAATACACAGTCCGTTATAGAGAATTATTGCATTCATAGCCTACCGTTACACATTCTTTAGTGGCCCCCATAATTGTCATTCAAGAGGGGCTTGATCCTAGGACCTTGTTCCCTAGGTGCAACTATAAATCTTGATGGAGAGCCCATTAAGAATCCTATGAAAAAGAAAGTATTTAAGTGATACATGGAAGGACGCCCTCCCCTCTGGTTATCCCGGTAAATTTCTGGAAACTAGCATGATGAATTTACAACTAAGAAAACGATAGGACATGTTGCAGAGGTGAAAAGATTAAGAATCCAAAAGTGTATTTGGACTTGATGGAGAGCCCATTAAGAATCCTATGAAAAAGAAAGTATTTAAGTGATACATGGAAGGACGCCCTCCCCCCGGGTTATCCCGATAAATTTCTGGAGACTAGCATGATGAATTTAAAACTAAGAAAATGATAGGACATGTTGCAGAGGTGAAAAGATTAAGAATCCAAAAGTGTATTTGGACTTGATGGAGATCCCATTAAGAATCCTATAACAACGGAAGTATTTAAGTGTTACATGGAAGGACACGCTCCCTCCTGGTTATCCCGAAAACCTTCTGGAGACTAGCATGATGAATTTATAACTAAGAAAATGATAGGACATGCTGTAGATGTGAAAAGAGAGGGTAGGCACTTGTTACGGGCTAGACATCTTGTTGCTTGGAAAGAGTTCATATTATTATGAATGTGTGAGGATCTCAAGTTCCAAAGGAAGCCTTGTATAGAAAAATGAGCCTTTCGAATAAAATATATATGAAGTGTGCTGAGGTGTTCTATTAAGGTGTCAAATAGTGAAAATGGGTTCATGATAATGTGCACAAAGGAAGTAAATTGATTCCTTAAGACCTATGAGCCTCATATGAACAGGGAGAGAGAGTGGGATAATAATGGTAACAACTCGAGGCTGCTTTACAATTGGCCTGGTGTCGTGTAGGTTAATGTTACGATGGCGTGTGAACAAGCCAACTGATGTTATTCATTCCAAATAGAAGGTCCTATGAGAAACTCGTCAGGTAAAGTCCTTTGTTGAGAAATTGGAGAAGCAAGTTAATAGTATTAGCCTAGGGTTGTTTGATGTGATTTGTGGCCTCATGTAGATCTGTTATGTATTTTGCAAGTTGTTGGACGGGGGCCCGGGTGTGAATGGGATAAAAATCGAATCATTTCGGACTCAGTGTTTTGCTGAAATGTTGTTGTTTTGGTGCATCACATTTGCGGAGGGTCTTGCCGTAGGTGAAATCATGCAGATGCGCCTTGGTAATCGCAAAAGCAGAGGAGCCACCCTAGGCCTGGGTTCGCAGGTGAAGATGCCTGAGCGAAGACGCGCTTCCGCAGGCGTGTCCCTTTTCTCCAAAAAAAGAGGCCAATACTTCAAGGAACGAACTTGCAGGCCTTATCTTATACCTTACCTCAACTAAAAGTAGAATTTGGGGAGGGGCTTGGGACAGTACTGCAGGTGCAGTCTCCTTCTCCGCAGAAGTGGGCTTGCAGGTGCGAGACATGGACCGCAGAAGTAGAACCCCTGGACTTAAGGGGAATCCGCACCTGTGATGGTTTTTTCGCAGGTGCGATGTCGCAGAAGTGGCACATGGGCCGCAGATGCGAGGATCGCTGGGCAGAAAAGGGGAAATTCGAGGGTTTGATTTCAAAATTCATTTTTGGACTTTGAGAACTCGGTTTGAGGCAACATTTCGAGGGATTTTCATAGAGGACTTTGGGATAAGGAATTGTAACTCATTTTTGATTAGTTCCCGTGATTCTGTTGATAATTTCATCATTAAATAAGAGTTTTGGAGTTTGAAATTGGGGGAAATGGTAGTAACTCCTTAGGCTAAATTTTTGAGTTTTGAAAGGCAAAATGAGGTCGGATTTGATTAACTCTTGTATGGTTGACTCGATATCGAATGGGTGTTCGATTTTTGTAATTTTTGTTGGGTTCCGAGGCGCGGGTCCGGGGTGACTTTTTGGAGAGATTTTTCAATTCTCTGCAAAGATCCTAATTTTATTATTTAAATTAGTTTCCTATAGTTATATTTATAGTATGAAATTGTTTTGTCTAGATTCGAGTCATTCAGAGTTGGAAAATCGAGGGAAAGGCCTTCTAGTTGATTGATTTAGCGTGGTTTGAGGTAAGTGACTTGTATAACCTTATGTAGGAGAAATTTACCTTAGGATTTGATATTTCTGTGTAATTGTGATATGTTAATGCCGTGTACGCAAGGTGACGAGTGCGTACACAGGCCAAATGTGAAATTTTCGATTTTTAGCTATGTAGTTCCCTTTCATGCTTTAATTGAGTTACTTTAAAATGTTGTAGTCATCGTATTTAGTCTAATTTCATATGTCTACTTGTTTTATCTCTTATTTGCAAACTGTCTTTCATGCTTAGTTGAATTTCTTATTTTCTTTTATTCCACATTCATTATTTAACTGTGAATCCTTATTTGAAATTGCTATTAATGGAATATCATACTGTTGTGTTTGGTAATGAGTTGCAAAGGATGTGGTTCCTATTGAGGCAAAGTGTAAGTTATGAAATATAGTTTTATTGAGTTATTCTCCAGTTGTTATTGTTGAGACTTTGTGTACATCGTGGTTGAGCCATGGGCTCCTTATTGTGAATTCTGTTATCATTTGGCTTCTTCTGGCAAGTTGTGATATTGGGCACTTGAGGTGCGAATTGTTATAAGTGGTGATATTGATACGCATGCATTGGTATAAGGTCTGGGTGTTGAAACGCATGCGGTGAGATGAAGTGGGCTTGATACACGTGGCTAGTAGGGGAACTAGAAGCCATGTGGTGTGATAAGGTGGGCTAAAACGCGGGATGATATTTCGAGAAGAATGATTTTCAAACTAAATGTAAAGGCTCCCACGGTGATATAAGGAAAGTCTGTGATTTACTTTTATGATTTTGGACTACGAGGCAGTACCTAAGTAGTGACCCTTGTTGATCTTTCTCTATTTGCTGTATTTGCCTTGATTGTTTGTTTCCTTAACATGTATATCCTTGTTTTTCTTCTGTGTTGTATTAACTGCCTTGATTTTGCATTGTTAACTTTTCGTAAATTTCTTATTGTTTCAATTCTATTATAATTATCATTATATGGTCACATCTTTCGTCTGGTTTCATATTATCTCCAATAGGGCCTCGACCTGACCTCGTCACTACTCTACCGAGGTTAGGATTGGCACTTACTGGGTACCGTTGTGGTGTACTCATACTACGCTTCTGCACATCATTTTGTGCAGATCCAGGTATTTCCTATCAATCCCAGCATTAGTGAGATGAGGTTTCTTTGGAGACTTCAAGGTATACTTTCCCGCGTCTGCATGCCTCGGAGTCCCCTTCTATCCTATTTTTCCTTATTTCATTATTCTATCTTAGACAATGATGTATAGTATTATTCATAAATTTTACTAGAGCTTGTGACTTATACTTCACCGGGTTTTAAGGATTGTACATGTTGAGTTACAGATTTTATGTATGTAGTTGTTGAAGTTTTGAGCTTTTTAAGTTGTTATTTCAATTATTATGTATGCTGATAGGCTTAACTAGTTTTAGAGACTAGGTGCCATCACGACTTCCTACGGAGGGAATTGGGGTCGTGACTAGTTGGTATCAAAGCCCTAGGTTCATATGTGTTATGAGTCACAAGCAGGTTTAGTAGAGTCTTGCGGATCGGTACAGAGACGTCTGTACTTATCTTCAGGAGGCCATGGAAATGTTAGGAAAAGTTTCACTTCTTTGATTCCTTAACGTGCAAAACTGTTGACTTCAGGATTCTAAACTCTTGTCTTTCTATTCTCTCACAGATGGTGAGGACACGCATAGCCGGATCGGATGGCCATACACTTGTGCCCCCTGCTAGAGCCGCGAGAGGCCAGGGTCGGGGCAGAGGCCGAGGAAGTCCACGAAGTGCAGCAGAGCACCTGCACTAGCTGCTACAGAGGAGCCACCAGTAGCTCCAGGTGGAGAGAAGGCACCTGAGATGCTTGTTACTGCGTCAACACTCCATGAGACCCTCGCGCAGTTTCTGAGCATGTTCGATATTTTAGCTCAGGCAGGGTTGATCCCACTTGCTCCTGCCAAATCTCAGGTTAGGGGAGAAGCACATACTCCTGTTGCCCGTACCCCAGAGAAGTAGGTCCAGGTTGATCAGGTCCCAGAGGTCATACCTCTGCCCCCGATCGCCCTAGTTCAACCCGAGGTTAGGGCAACACCTTCTTAGAGGGAGCAGCTCGGGCTTGAGAGGTACAAGAAGTACCACCCTCCTACTTTCAGCGGCTTGGCTTTAGAGGATGCCTAGGGTTTGCTTGAGGACTTCCATCATATCCTCTGTACTATAGGTGTTGTAGAGTCTAGTGGAGTTGCTTTCACTAGGTTCCTGTTTAAGGGAGTGACTTATTAGTGGTGGCAAGCATATGAGTTGGGTAGTCCAGCCGAGGCAGTTTGACTCACTTGGGATCAGTTCTTAGGTATTTTCTTAAGGGAGTTTTCTCCCTAGAGTCTCAGATATGCATGGCGCGCAGAGTTTGAGCAGTTGCGCTAGGGTTCTACGACCATATAAGGAGTATGCCATCCGGTTCAGTGATTTGTCCAAGTATGCACCAGCGTTGGTTGCTACTGTTAGAGAGCGTGTCCGTCGATTTATCGAGGGGCTCAACCCTGGTATCAAATTTAGCATGACCCGAGAGTTGGAGATTGATATTTCAAACCAGCAGGTAGTAGATAGGAGATTGAAGGGTATGTGGGCCTGAGAGAGAGATGAGAGGGAGGTCAAGAAGCCTCGAGATTCTGTCACATATAGTGGTGCTCATTCCCTAGTTGTAACTTTTCATGGTAAGGGCTATGTAAGTCACCCTATTCATTCAGCACTTCTAGCTTCCAGCGGTATTCCAGCCACTCCTAGGCCCCATGCTCCATATTATGCACTGTTATTGTCTAGTGCACCTCCAGCACGGGGTGCTTTCAGTGGTTAGTCCAGCCGATCATGCCCGAGCCAGCCACAACAGCCACGTCCACCCAGATCTTGTTTTAAGTTTGGTGACACTCATCATATGGTGAGGGATTTCCCCAGACTCAGGAGGGATGCCCTCCACATACTACTCAGGCTCCTCGTATCCCACTGGGTCCTTAGGCTTCTCGGTCCATTATTATCGCACCAGCTGCCACTCCACCTGCATAGTCAACTAGAGGTGGAGGTGGGGCAGATAGAGGTCACCCTAGAGAAGGAGGCCATGCCGGATATTATGCTCTTCCTGCTAGGACGGAGGCAATTGCATCAGACTTTGTCATCACAGGTATTGTCCCGGTCTGTCATAGAGATACATCGGTCTTATTTGATCCAGGCTCTACTTATTCCTATGTGTTATCTTACTTTGCTCCATATTTGGGTGTATCCCATGATTCTTTGAGTTCTCCTGATTATGTGTCCACAATTGTGGGAGATTCCCTCATTATTGACCGTGTGTATCGATGATGTTTGGTTGTTCTTAGTGGTTTTGAGACCAGAGATGATTTATTGTTGCTCAATATGGTAGATCTTGATGTTATTTTGGTCATGGATTGATTGTCCCTGTCATGTTATTCTTGATTGTCACACTAAGATGTTGATGTTGGCTATGCCAGGTCTGCCACGGTTAGAGTGGAGAGGTACTTTAGATTATGTTCCTTGCAGGGTTATTTCATTTCTAAAGGCTCAGCGAATGGTTGAGAAGAGGTGTGATGTGTATCTAGCATATGTGAGAGATGTCAATGTTGATACTCCTACCGTTGAATCAGTTCCGGTAGTAAGGGATTATCCAAATATATTTTCGGTGGAACTTCCGGGCATGTTTCCCGATAGGGATATTGACTTTGGTATTGATTTGTTACCGGGCACTCAGTCTATTTCTATGCCTCCATATCGTATGGCCCCACCAGAGTTAAAGGAGTTAAAGGAGCAGTTGCAGGAGTTGATGGATAAAGGTTTCATTCGCCCAGTGTATCACCTTGGGGTGCTTCGGTCTTGTTTGTAAAGAAGAAGGATGGTTTTATGCGCATGTGTATTGATTATTGCCAGTTGAACAAGGTTATAGTGAAGAACATGTATTCTATTGCCTTGTATTGATGACTTATTTGTTCAGATAAAGGGTGCCAAGGTGTTCTCTAAGATTGACTTGCGTTCAGGTTATCATCAATTGACTATTTGGGAGCAAAATATCACGAAGACTGCCTTTAGGACTCGGTATGGCCATTATGAGTTCCTTGTGATATCTTTTGGGCTGACCAATGCCCCAACAACATTCATTCACTTGATGAACTGTGTATTCCGCCCCTATCTTGACTCATTCATCATTATGTTTATTGACGACACTCTAGTGTACTCCCAGAGCGTGAAGGATCATGAGCAGCACCTGAGGACCGTGCTTCGGACCTTGAGAGAAAAGAAGTTATATGCAGAATTTTCAAAGTGTGAATTCTGGCTAGATTCGGTGGCAACTTTGGGTCATGTAGTGTCGAGTAAGGGTATCAAGATGGATCCAAAGAAGATTGAAGCAGCGCAAAGTTGGCCCAGATCGTCTTTAGCTATGGAGATCTGAAGTTTTCTTGGTTTGGCAGGGTATTACCGTCGATTTGTAGAGGGTTTCTCATATATTGTAGCACCTAGACCAGATTGACCCAGAAGGGTGCTCCGTTCAGATGGATTGAGGAGTGTTAGGAGTGATTTCAAAATCTCAAGATGGCTTTGACTACAACCCCAATGTTGGTGTTGCCTTCAGGTTCGGGCTCTTATATTATGTACTCTGATGCGTCGCATATAGGTCTAAGCGCGGTGTTGATGTAGGACGGTAGAGTGATTGCCTATGCGCCTAGACAACTGAAGGTGAATGAGAAGAACTATCTTGTCCACGCCCTCGAGTTAGCAGCTATTGTTCATGCCTTGAAGATCTGGCGGCACTATTTATACGGTGTCCCTTGTGAGGTCTACACCGACCACCGGAGTCTACAACATCTGATCAAATAGAAAAATCTTAGCTTGCGGTAGCGGAGGTGGTTAGAGTTTCTTACGGACTATGATATCACTATTCTATATCATCCTAGGAAGACCAACATTGTGGCTGATGCCTTGAGTCGCAAGGCGGAGAGCTTGGGCAGCTTAGCATATCTACCGGTAGTTAAGAGGCCATTAGCCTGGGATGTTCAGGCCTTGATCAACCAGTTTGTTAGATTGGATGTTTCAGAGCCGATTCGAGTTTTGGCTTGTGTGGTTTCTCGGTCTTCTCTTTATGATCGTATCAAAGAGCGTCAGTATGATGACCCCCATCTTCTTGTCCTCAAGGACATAGTTCAGCACGGCGATGCCAAAGAGATCACATTGGGGATGACGGTGTATTACATATGTAGGGCAGGCTATGTATGCCCAATGTAGATCACTTTCATGAGTTGATTCTCAAAGAGGCTCACAGTTCGCGGTACTCCATTCATATGAGTGCTGCCAAGATGTATCAGTACTTAAGGTAGCACTATTGGTAGAGGCGGATGAAGAAGGATATAGTGGAATATGTAGCTCGGTGCCTTAATTGTCAGCAGGTGAAGTATGAGCATCGGCGGCCTGGTGGATTGCACCAGAGGTTAGAGATCCCAGAGTGGAAATGCGAGCGGATCACTATGTATTTGGTTATTGGGCTTCCAAAGACTCGGAGGAAGCTTGATGCAGTATAGGTAATGTGGATAGATTGACCAAGTCAGCTCATTTCATTCCAGTGTTGACTACTTATTCTTCAAAGCAGCTGGATCGGGTTTATGTTCACGATACGTGCCCATTTCTATCATCTCTAACCCGAGTATACAGTTTACATCGAGTTTCTAGAGAGCCTTTTAGCATGAGTTAGGCACGCAGGTGGAGTTGAGTACATCATTTCACCCACAGACGGATAGACAGTCCGAGCGCACTATGTTTCGTGCATGTGTGATGGAGTTTGAAGGTTCTTGGGATCAATTCTTGCCTCTTGTGGATTTTTCCTACAACAAAAGTTACCAGTCGAGCATTCAGATGGCCTGTATGAGGTTTTATATGGTAGGCGGTACCGGTCTCCGGTGGGTTGGTTCGAGCCGGGTGAGGCTAGCTATTGGGTACAAACTTGGTTTAGGATGCTTTGGAAAAGGTTAAATTGATTCAAGATCGACTTCGTACATCCCAATTGTGATGTCGCATTCATGGTTGGGGAGTTGGTCTTGCTCTGGGTTTCGCCTATGAAGGGTGTTATGAGGTTCGAGAAGAAGGGCAAGCTGAGCCCTAGGTATATTAGACCTTTTGATATTCTTGAGAGGGTTGGAAAGGTGGCTTACATAATTACGCTACCACCCAATTTAGTTGCAGTTCATCCAATATTCAATGTTTCTATGCTCCGAAAGTATCACGGCAATCTGTCTCATGTGTTAGATTTCAGCTTAGTCCAATTGGGAAAGGATTTATCTTATGTTGAATAGCCGATGGCCATTTTAGAGTATTTTAGCCTCGATTTGAGGTGAAATTTTGAGGGACTTTTAGAGAGGACTTTGCGGTAAGGAATTATAACTCGTTGTTCATTGATTCCCATGAATCTATTGATAATTCCATCATTTAATTAGAGTTTTTGGAGTTTGAAATTGGGGGAAAATGGTTGAAATTCCTTAGGCTAAATTTTTGAATTTTGAAAGGCGAAATAAGGTTGGATTTGAATAATTCTTATATGGTTGGACACGATATCGAACGGGTATTCGATTAATTTTGGTCGGGTTTTGAGGCGCGGGCCCGGGGGTGACTTTTTGGGACGAATTTTTAATTCTTTGCAAAGATCCTAATTTCATTGTTTAAATTAATTTCCTATAGTTAGATTTATAGTATGAAATTGTTTTGGCAAGATTCAAGCCGTTCTGAGTTGGGAAATCGAGGGAAAGACCTTCTAGTTGATTGATTTAGTGTGGTTAGAGGTAAGTGACTTGTCTAACCTTGGGGAGGGGGGGATTTTATTTAGGATTTGGTATTGTTGTGATAATTGTGATATGTGAAAGCTGTGTACGTAAGGTGACGAATGCGTACACGGGCTAAATGTGTAATTTATGGTTTTTATCTATGTAGTTCCCTTTCATGCTTTATTGAGTTACTTTAACATGTTGTAGTCATCATATTTAGTCTAATTTCACATGTCTACTTATTTTATCTCTTATTTGCAAGTTGTACTACATGTTTAGTTAAACTACTTGGTTTCTTTTATTCTTGTAACGACCCGGTCTGTCGTTACGTAGAACCCGTATTATAATTACTGTTATTGACTCGTCATAGGTTGGTTATACTGTTTATGATGTGTTAGAGTTGGTAGGCTTGGAATCGGAATGGTTGTAGTGAGAGTTTAGTCACTTAGTCTTTAAAAAAATAGCCTTAAAGTTGGAAAAGTCAATTGAGAGTTGACTTATTGGTGAACGATCTCGGAATGCGGATTTTATGGCTCGTATAGCTTCGTTAGGTGATTTGGGACTTAGGAGTGTGTTCAAAATAATTTTGTGATGTCCGGTGTAGAATTAGGCTTGAATTGGCGAAAGTTAGTTAGTGGCGATTTCCTGTCGGTAGTGAAAAATAGGCTAACGTGGTCGGAATGGAATTCAGAAAGTTGGAACAGGTTCGTAATGTCATTTTGGATATGTTGGCAAAATTTCAGGCCAATCGGAGTTGTTTTGGATAGTTTCGACATCGTTGGTGGATTTTAGAAATTTCTAAGTTCTTAGGCTAGAATCCGATGTGATTTTGATGTTTTGATGTTATTTTTAGTGTTTTGAGAGTGCAACTAAGTTTGAATGATGTTATGGGATGTGTTGGTAAATTTGGTTGGGGTCCCGAGGGGCTCGGGATTGATTTCGGGTGGTTAAGGGGCATTTTGGCCTTGGGAAAGTTGTTGTTTTATGGTGTTAGTGCAACAGGGGTCTGTTCATCGCAATCGCGTGGCAATTGTCGCGATCACGTAGAGCAATTGGGATCCGGGCCATATTTGTGCATCGCGATCGCTGAATTCTGGTCGCGATCGCGTGAGGTGAGGAGCTTATGCAAGGCGATCGTGTAGGCCTAGTCCGCGATCGCGTAGAGTTAGCCAGGCGCGTGGGGAGCGGGGTCAGTTGTTCTTCGCGATAGCGTGAGCTGGGCTGCGATCGAGTGGGTTGAGGTTCTACTGAACTGCGATCGCGTGGGCTTTGTTGCGATCACGGAGAGTATTTTTGGGCAGCTGAAGATTTGTGAATCGCAATCGCGATATGGGTCCCGCGATCGCGATGAATAATTACCTGGGCAGTATTTAATTAAACCCTCCGCGACCAATACCCACTTTTCACCATTTTTGTACGGAAAGAGAGCTTTTGAGGCGATTTTGAAGAAAGAAAATCATCATTCTTCATTGAGGTAAGGATCTTGGACCCTAAAACTCGATTATAGGTGATTAAGGAACATAATAAATGTTTAATTCATGAAAATCAGTAGAAAAAGGTGGAGTTAGGGCTTGAGATTATGAGACCTTTAGGAGATGATTTGAGAGGTCCAACGAACTTCGATTTTAGCGTTCTTTATATGTACGGACTCGTGAGATGATGAAGAACATTTTGGTATAAAATTTGGCGGGTTCCGAGATGCGGGCACAGGGGTTGAATTTTGGCTAAATTCGGGTTTTATGCTAAAATTGGTACTTTTCAATTGGAATTCATTCCTTTAGCATAATTTGATGATAAAAATCTGATCTTGGTAGATTTGGAGCATTCGGAAGTTGATACGGGAGGCAAGCAGGTTGCAGAGTAGCGTTTCGGGCTAGTTTGAGGTAAGTAATGTCTTTAAATCCAGTCTTGACGGTATGAAACCCCGGACCTTGCATCCTTTCACGGATTTTGGAATGCAAAGATTGGAAATTTTGAAATATATCCCTTTTTAGGAAACTACTGAGTTGCGAAACCGATTTTTATGCCTATGCTTAATAGTATTGATATATTTTGATATGATTTGGGCTGTAAGCCATGTTTGGGGCCTAGAGCCGATCTGTTTACCCCTTGGGGGCTATTTTTACTATTTTCCTCACTTGATATGTTACGATTTTAGCTTAGTCTTTTCTTGATGATTGTTTTGACACTCAAGAGTATTTTTGATATTATTTCTTGAAAATAAAACACTATTTTTGGGTCGAGAACCCGGTATAATGATGGCCCGAGTGGCATGTTGAGAGTGTCTGACTGAGTGAGGTCGCGGGCCAATATTGTGAGGATGTTATGATATGAGAGAGGCCGAGGCCCAATATTGTGAGTGATTTATTCCATGATGTGGCTTGTTATAGCACTTGGGCTGTAAGAGCCCCTTCGGAGTCTGTACACACCCCCAGTGAGCGCAGGAACCTACTGAGTGCAAGTGATTGCCCGCGGGGCTGATACTGAGTGAATGTGAGGTTGCCCGCTGGGCTGATACTGAGTGACTGTGAGGTTGCCCGCTGGGCTGATACTGAGTGACTGTGATGTTGTTCGCTGGGCTGATACTGAGTGATGGTGAGGTGCTGAGGGAAATGTTATGAGAGATGATTATGGCCCGAGGGGCAGATTTATGATGATATGTTACTCAGTTTTTTACTATGATTCACTTCATTTTTCAAACTGATTTTACTGAGCGTTTTATTGAGAAATATTGGAAAATATACTTGTTTCAAAGGATTTTTCTGGAAATTGGTTTTTGAACTTATGTATATTGTATTGAGACTTGATGTTTTACTGTTTGTGGATTGGTGTTTTGCGTTGTGTGTTTCATATACTTCAGACTGTGATTTATTTTCATTACCACTGAGTTGGCGTACTCATCATTACTCCCTGCACCCTTGTGTGCAGATCCAGGTACTAGTGCGGAGCAGTAGCCATCTTTGTTCGTTAGCAGCAGCTTTACGGGATTTTGAGGTAGTTGTCCAGCGTCCGCAGCTTCTCCATTTACCTTCCTTTATTAGTATTAGTATTTATTTCATAGACATTGTTTAAGACATTAGCAGAGTTAGTTTTATTTCTTAGATGCTCGTGACCATGTTGACTCCAGTCTTGGGAGGTTTGCTTAGACTGTTAGATTATCATGGGGACGTACAGACTTAAAACAATTATTTTATACTATGATTGTTGTTCGTTATTGACCTGTGAAATACTATAATAGAACGAATGGGTAGTTACTTGATGGTTGGCTAGCTTAGTTCCACGATAGGTGCCATCACGGCCTGTTAGGATTTGAGGTCGTGACAAGTTGGTATCAGAGCTCTAGGTTGCATAGGACTCAACGGTCATGAACAGGTTCAGTAGTGTCTTGCGGATCGGTACGGAGACGTCTGTACTTATCTTCGAGAGGCTGCAGAACTCTTAGAAAAAATCTCAATTTCTTGAACTCTTTCGTGCCAATCTATCGGTTCTTGAAACCTAAACTCATATTGTTTCATTCTCTCACAGATGGTGAGGACACGCAATACCGATCAGGGTGACCAGACACCAGCCAAACCCACAAGGGGTCGAGGTCGTGGTGGAGTTAGGGGACCACCCCGTGCAGCAGTCGGGGAAATACCACAAGATTCCCCTATCATTCTAGACCAGGTTCCCGCCGAGGGTGCTCCAGCGGGACATGCTCAAGCACCGACATTGCCTATTGTTATTCCGGGTCTTCAGGAGACTCTTGTTCAGATATTGACAGTGTGCACCAGTTTAGCTTAGGCAGTTGCTATGTCTACTACTGCCGCTGCAGCTCAGGCCGGGGGAGGCATTCAGACTCCAGCTTCCCGGACACTTGAGCAAGTTGTATAGGGTATTCAGGCACCGGGGGTAGTCCCAACCCAGCCGGTTACCCCATTTCAGGACTATGTAGTCCCAGCTATGCCCGAGGATGAGCAGCGTAGGCTGGAGAGGTTCAGTAGACTTCAGCCTCCGACGTTCAGCGGCACAGAGGGTGAGAATGCCCAAGGTTTTCTCGATAAATGCCAGAGGATACTACGTACTGCGGGTATTTTGGAGACCAATGGGGTCTCATTTTCTACATTTCAGTTTGCTGGTGCTTCTTTCACTTGGTGGGAGTCATTCGAGAGGCGTAGGCCGGTTGGTTCAGCACCTCTCACCTGTCAGCAGTTCTCCACGATCTTTTTGGAGAAGTATGTTCCTCAGTCCCACAAAGAGAAGCAGCGCAGGCAGTTTTAGCAGCTGTGCCAGGGAGAGTTGTCAGTCACTCAGTATGATATGAGGTTTTCCGAGTTGGCTAGACATTCTTCTGAGTTAGTCCCTACTAACAGGGAGAGGATCAGGAGATTTGTAGATGGTCTCGCGTATCACCTTCGAATTTTGATTACCAGAGAGAGAGTGTCTGGAGCCACATTTGAGCAGGTTGTTGACATAGCTCGGGACATTGAGTCGGTTCGTAGGCAGGAGCGGGAGGAGAGGGAAGCTAAGAGGCCTCGAGGATCAGGTAGCTTCAGTGGTGCCCCTTCTAGAGGGCAGTTTCAGCACAACAGAGGTCGTCTATTTAGACCTCCATAGCCAGTTCGCCCAGCTTATAGTGGTGTATCTTCGGGGCAGGGTCCTCGCAGTTCTCATCAGGCACGTTCATCTTTTAGTGCCCTTCCAGCTCAGAGCTCCGCCTGAGCATCATCTTATCAGGGTTCTTCTATGCATGGTTCGTCTGGTGGTTATCATGGTGGTAGAGGTTCTTGTCAGTTTTTATCTCCAGCTCCAGGTGGTTATTATGAGTGTGGGGAGTTTGGACACGAGTGGAGGCAGTGTCCCCGTCGCCCTAGTAGTTCATCTCAGCAGAGGGTTCAGCCCTCGACTTCGGCCCCAGTCACTTCACCACCTACTCAGGCAGCTAGGGGTGGTGGTCAGGCAGCTAGAGGCCGCCCTAGAGGGGGAGGTCGAGCAGGTGGAGGCCAGCCACGTATTTATGCACTTCCGACTAGGCCTGATGCTATGGCTTCAGATGCGGTGATTATAGGTACTATTTCAGTTTGTCACAGTGATGCTTTGGCTTTATTTGACCCTGGTTCCACGTACTCTTATGTTTCGTCATATTTTGCTCACTTTCTGAATATGCCCTGTGAGTCTTTATTTACGTTTGTTCATGTTTCGACTCCGGTGGGCGACACTATTATTGTGGACCGTGCGTATCGGTCGTGTCTTATATCTATTGGAGGTCTAGAGACCCGAGTGGACTTGATGTTACTCAGTATGGTTGATTTTGATGGGATACTGGCATGGATTGGTTATCCCCATGTCATGCAATTCTTGATTGTCATGCTAAGACCGTGACCCTAGCTCTGCCCGGAGTTCCGAAAGTTGAGTGGAGAGGGTCTATAGAGCATGTGCCTAGCAGAGTGATTTCTTATTTGAAGGCTCATCGTATGGTTGAGAAAGGGTGTGAGTCTTATCTTGCTTTTGTGAGGGATGTTAGTAGTGAGACTCCCTCTGTGGATTCTGTTCCTGTAGTCCGTGACTTTCCGGATGTATTCCCAGCAGACCTGCCAGGCATGCCACCTAACAGGGATATTGATTTTGGTATTGACCTGGTGCCAGACACCCAGCCTACCTCTATTCCACCTTACCGCATGGCACCAACAGAGTTGAAATAATTGAAAGAGAAGCTTCAGGAACTCCTAGATAAGGGGTTCATTCAGCCTAGTGTGTCACCTTGGGGTGCACCGATGTTGTTTGTGAAAAAGAAGGATGGCTCCATGCGCATGTGTATTGATTATAGACAACTGAATAAGGTTACGGTGAAGAACCGTTATCCTTTGCCTCGTATTGATGACTTAATTGATCAACTTTAGGGAGCTAAGGTGTTCTCTAAGATCGACTTGAGGTCGGGGTATCATTAGTTGAAGATTCGGGATTTTGACATTCTGAAGACTACTTTCAGGACCAAATATGGTCATTATGAGTTTCTGGTTATGTCATTTGGGTTGACCAATGCCCCAGTCGCGTTCATGCAATTGATGAACAGTGTGTTTCAGCCTTACCTTGATTAGTTCGTCATTGTGTTCATTGATGACACCCTGGTTTATTCCCGTAGCCAGGAGGAGCATGCCCATCACTTGAGGATTGTGTTACAGAGGTTGAGGGAGGAGAAACTTTATGCAAAATTCTCCAAGTGTGACTTTTGGTTTGGTTCAGTAGCCTTCTTGGGGAATGTGGTGTCTAGTGAGGGTATTCAGGTTGATTCGAAGAAGATTAAGGCGGTGCAGAGTTGGCCCAGACCGTCCTCAGCTACCGAGATTAGGAGTTTCCTTGGGTTGGCGGGATATTACCGTCGCTTTGTGGAGGGATTCTCTTCTAAAGCTTCACCTTTGACCAGATTGACCTAGAAGGGTGCTCCATTCAGATGGTCCGATAAGTGTGAGGAGAGCTTTCGGAAGCTCAAGTCAGCATTGACCACAACTCCGGTTTTGGTTTTGCCTATTGGTTCGGGTTCTTATACACTCTATTGTGATACTTCTAGAGTTAGTTTGGGAGCGGTATTAATGCAGGATGGTAGGGTGATTGCCTACGTGTCGAGACAGTTGAAGGTGCACGAGAAGAATTACCTAGTGCACGATCTTGAGTTAGCTGCCATTGTCCATGCCTTAAAGATTTGGCGGCATTACCTGTATGAGGTGCAGTGTGAGATTTTCAGAAACCATCGTAGCTTGCAGTATCTCCTGAGGAAGAAGGATTTGAATTTGCGGCAGAGGAGATGGTTAGAGCTTCTCAAGGATTATGACCTTACTATTTTGTATCATCCGGGGAAGGCCAATGTAGTGGTCGATGCCTTGAGTCGCAGAGCCGAGAGTTTGGGGAGTCTAGCTTACCTTTCAACAGTAGAGCGACCTTTAACACTTGATGTTCAAACTTTAGTGGGTCAGTTGGTGAGATTGGATTTTTCAGACCCCCCGCGGGTATAAGCTAGCATGGCTTCCCGGTCTTCTCTTTATGATTAGATTAGATCTCGGCAGTATGATGATCCGCATTTGTTAGTACTTCAGGATAGGGTCTGTCAGGATGATGCCAGAGATGTGACTATTGGTGATGACGGTGTTATGAGGATGCAAGTCCGTATTTGTTTGCCCAATGTGGATGGTCTTCGAGAGTTGATACTAGAAGAGGCTCACAGTTCGTGGTATTCCATTCATCCGGGTGCCGCAAAGATGTATCAGGACTTGAGACAGCAGTATTGGTGGAGGCGGATGAAGAGAAATATTGTTAAGTATGTAGCACGATGTCTCAACTGCCAGCAAGTCAAGTATGAGCACCAGAGACTAGGTGGATTACTTCAGATGTTAGCTATTCCGGAATGGAAGTGGGAGATAATTACTATGGACTTTGTAGTTGGGCTTCCACGGACTTCGAAGGGTTTCGATGCTATTTGGGTCATCGTGGATAGATTGACCAAGTCCGCGCACTTTATTCCTGTTAGTACTACTTATACTTCAGAGCGGTTAGCTGGTATTTGCATCAGGGTGATTGTCCGATTGCATGGGGTTCCAGTTTCCATCATTTCCGACAGAGGTACTTAATTTTGGAAGGCCGTGCAGAGAGGTATGGTTACTGAGGTAGAGTTGAGCACTGCTTTTCATCCTCAGACCGACGGGCAGTCGGAAAGGACTATTTAGATTTTGGAGGACATGTTGCGTGCTTGTGTGATTGACTTTGGTGGTTCATGGGATCAGTTTCTTCCACTAGTAGAGTTTGCATATAATAACAACTACCAGTCCAGTATTCAGATGGTCTCGTATGAGGCTTTATATGGTAGGAGGTGTAGATCTCTGGTTGGTTGGTTCGAGCCTGGTGAGGCTAGGCTATTGGGCACAAATTTGATTCAGGACGCGTTGGAGAAGGTGAAGTTGATTCAGGAGCGACTTCGCATGGCGCAGTCTAGGCAAAAGATTTATGCGGCCCGGAAGGTCCAGGATGTGTCATTTATGGAAGGTGATAAGGTACTGCTGAAGGTATCACCCATGAAGGGTGTTATGAGTTTCGGAAAGAGAGGAAAGCTGAGTCCTCGGTTTTGTTGGTCCTTTTGAGGTACTTCAGAAGGTTGGAGAGGTGGCTTATAGACTTGCCTTGCCACCCAGTCTATCGAGTGTTCATTCGGTATTTCATGTCGATGCTCCGGAAATATGTTGGTGACCCATCTCATGTGTTATACTTCAGCACAGTTCAACTCGATGATGATATGTCATATGAGGTCGAGCCAGTAGCAATTTTGGCTCGCGAGGTCAGGAAGTTGAGGTCCAAGGATATAGCTTCAGTGAAAGTATAGTGGAGAGGTCAGCCAGTGCATGAGGCTACTTGGGAGACCGAGCGGGAGATGCAGAGAAGATATCCTCACTTGTTTGAGACTCCAGGTATGTTTCTAGACCCGTTTGAGGATGAACGTTTGTTTAAGATGGGGAGAATGTAACTACTCGGTCTGTCGTTACATAGAACCTGTATTATAATTACTGTTATTGACTCGTCATAGGTTGGTTACACTGTTTATGATGTGTTAGAGTTGGTAGGCTTGGAATCGGAATGGTTGTAGTGAGAGTTTAGTCACTTAGTCTTTAAAAAAAAGCCTTAAAGTTGGAAACGTCAGCTGAGAGTTGACTTATTGGTGAACAACCTCGGAATGTGGATTTTATGGCTCGGATAGATTCGTTAGGTGATTTGGGACTTAAGAGTGTGTTCAGAATAATTTTGTGATGTCCGGTGTAGAATTAGGCTTGAATTGGCGAAAGTTAGTTTTTGGCGATTTCCGGTCGGCAATGGAAAATAGGCTAACGGGGTCGGAATGGAATTCCGAAAGTTGAAACAGGTTCGTAATGTCATTTTGGATATGTCTGCAAAATTTTAGTCAAATCGGAGTTATTTTGGATAGTTTCAGCATCGTTGGTGGATTTTAGAAATTTCAAAGTTCTTAAGCTGGTATCCGATGTGATTTTGATGTTTTGATGCTATTTTTAGTGTTTTGAGAGTGCAACTAAGTTTGAATGATGTTATGGAATGTGTTGGTAAATTTGGTTGGGGTCTCGAGGGGCTCGGGATTGATTTCGGGTGGTTAACGGGCATTTTGGCCTTGGGAATGTTGCTGTTTTCTGGTGTTAGTGCAGCAGGGGTCTGTTCATCGCGATCGTGTGGCAATTGTCGCGATCGCGTAGAGCAATTGGGAGCCCGGTCATATTTGAGCATCGCGATCGCTGAATTCTGGTCGCGATCATGTGAGGTGAGGAGCTTATGTAGTGCGATCGTGTAGGCCTAGTCCACGATCGCGTAGAGTTAGCCAGGCGCGTGGGGAGCGGGGTCAGTTGTTCTTCGCGATCACGTGAGCCGGGGTGCGATCGCGTGGGTTCAGGTTCTACTGAACTGCGATCGCGTGGGCTTTGTTGCGATCGCGGAGAGTATTTTTGGGCAGCTGAAGATTTGTGAATCGCGATGTGGGTCCCGCAGTCGCGATGAATAATTACCTGGGCAGTATTTAAATAAACCCTCCGCGGCCAATACCCACTTTTCACCATTTTTGTACGGAAAGAGAGCTTTTGAGGAGATTTTGAAGAAAGGAAATCATCGTTCTTCATTGAGGTAAGGATTTTGGACCCTAAAACTCGATTATAGTTGATTAAGGAACATAATATCAGTGTTTAATTCATGAAAATCAATAGAAAAAGGTGGAGTTAGGGCTTGAGATTATGAGACATTTAGGGGATGATTTGAGGGGTCAAACGAACTTCAATTTTAGCGTTCTTTATATGTACGGACTCGTGAGATGGTGAAGAACATTTTGGTATAAAATTTGTCGGGTTCCAAGATGCGGGCCCGGGGGTCGGATCTTGGCTAAATTCGGGTTTTATGCTAAAATTTGTACTTTTCAATTGGAATTCATTCCTTTAGCATAATTTGATGATAAAAATCTGATCTTGGTAGATTTGGAGCATTCGTAAGTTGATACGGGAGGCAAGCGGATTGCAGAGTAGCATTTCGGGCTAGTTTGAGGTAAGTAATGTCTTTAAATCCTGTCCTGAGGGTATGAAACCCCGGACCTTGCATCCTTTCACGGATTTTGGAATGCAAAGATTGGAAATTTGGAAATATATCTCTTTTTAGGCAAGTATTGAGTTGCGAAACCGATTTTTAAGCCTATGTTTAATAGTATTGATATATTTTGATATGATTTGGGTTGTAAGCCATGTTTGGGGCCTAGTGCCGATTTGTTTACCCCTTGGGGCTGTTTTTACTATTTTCCTCACTTGATATGTTATGATTTTTACTCAGTCTTTTCTTGATGATTGTTTTGACACTTAGAGTATTTTTGATATTATTTCTTGAAAATGAAACACTGTTTTTGGGTCGAGAACCCGGTATAATGATGGCCCGAGTGGCATGTTGAGAGTGTTTGACTGAGTGAGGTCGCGGGCTTATATTGTGAGGATGTTATGAGATGAGAGAGGCTGAGGGCCAATATTGTGAGTGATTTATGCCATGAAGTGGCTTATTATAGCGCTTGGGCTGTAGGAGCCCCTCCGGAGTCTGTACACACCCCCAGTGAGCGTAAGTACCTAATGAGTGCGAGTGATTGCCCGAGGGGCTGATACTGAGTGACTGTGAGGTAGCCCGCTGGGCTGATACTGGGTGACTGTGAGGTTGACCGCTGGGCTGATACTGAGTGATGGTGAGGTGCTGAGGGAAATGTTATGAGAGATGATTATGGCCCGAGGGCAGATTTATGATGATATTTTACTGAGTTTTTGACTATGATTCACTTCATTTTTCAAACTGATTTTACTAAGCAATTTATTGAGAAATATTGGAAAATATACTTGTTTCAAAGGATTTTTCTGGAAATTGGTTTTCGAACTTATGTATATTGTATTAAGACTTGATGTTTTACTATTTGTGGATTGGCGTTTTGTGTTGTGTGTTTCATATACTTCAGAATGTGATTTATTTTCATTACTACTGAGTTGGCGTACTCATCATTACTCCCTGCACCCCTGTGTGAAAATCCAGGTACTAGTGTGGAGCAGTAGCCATCTTTGTTCGTTAGTAGCAACTTTACGGGATTTCGAGGTAGCTGTCCAGCGTCCGCAGCTTCTCCATTTACCTTCATTTATTAGTATTAGTATTTATTTCATAGACATTGTTTAAGAAATTAGCAGAGTTAGTTGTATTTCTTAGATGCTCGTGACCATGTTGACTCCAGTCTTGGGAGGTTTGCTTAGACTGTTAGATTATCATGGGGACGTAAAGACTTAAAAAAAATTATTTTATACTCTGTTTGTTGTTCGTTATTGATGTGTGAAATACTATAATAGAACGAATGGGTAGTTATGTGATGGTTGGCTAGCCTAGTTCCACGATAGGCGCCATCACGACCTGTTAGGATTTGGGGTTGTGACAATTCCGCATTCATCATTTAACTGTGAATCCTTATTTGAAATTGTTATTCTTGGAATATCTTACCGTTGAGTTTGGTAATGAGTTGCAAAGGTCGTGGTTCCTATTGAGGCAAAGTGTAAGTTGTGAAATATCATTTTATTGAGTTATTCTCCGGTTGGTATTGTTGAGACTTTGAGCACGTTGTGGTTGAGCTATGGGCTTCTTATTGTGAAATTATGTTATTGTTTGGCTTTTTCTTGCAAGTTGTGATATTGGGCACTTGAGGTGCGAATTGTGATTCGTGGTGGTACGTATGCGGTGATATAAGGTCTGGGTGTTGAAATGCATGCGGTGAGATAAGGTGGGCTTGATACGCGTGGCTAGTAAGTGAACTACTAGAAGCCATGCAGTGCGATAAGGTGGGATAAAACGCAGAATGCTATTTCGGGAAGACTGATTTTCAAAACTAAATGTAAAGTCTCCCGTAGTGATATATGGAGAGACTATGATTTACTTTTATGATTTGGGACTACGAGACAGTACCTCAGTAGTGGCCCTTGTTGATCTTTCTCTATTTGCTGTATTTGCCTTGGTTGTTTGTTTCCTTAACATGTAAATCCTTGTTTTCCTTCCGTGTTGTATTAACTATCTTGATTTTGTGTTGTTAACGTTTCGTAATTAATTATTGTTTCATTTCTATTTTCATTATCATTATATGGTAACATCTTTCATCTTGTTTCATATTATCTCCAGTAGGGCTTTAACCTGACCTCGTCACTACTCTATCGAGGTTAGGTTTGGCACTTACTGTACCGTTGTGGTGTACTCATACCACGCTTCTGCACATCTTTTTGTGCAGATCCAGGTACTTCCTATCACTTACGACATCAGTGAGCTGAGGTTGCTTTGGAGACTTTAAGGTACATATGCCCGCAGGCTTCGGAGTCCCCTTCTATCCTATTTTTCCTTATTTCATTACACTATCTTAGATAATGATGTATAAGATTGTCCATAATTGTTACTAGAGCTTGTGACTTATACTTCACCAGATTTTGGGGATTGTACATGTTGAGTTACAGATTTTATTTATGTAGTTGTTGAAGTTTTGAGCTTTTTAAGTTGTTATTTCAACTTTTCCGCATATTGATAGGTTTACCTAGTTTTAGAGATTAGGTGTCGTCACGACTTCTTACGGAGGGAAATTGGGGTCGTGACAAAAGGTTTTGTAAAAATCACATCTAGGGTGTATGTATAGGTGTAGGAGACATTTTAGTCCAATCCCAATTCGGCTAGGATAACTAGAGGGTGCATTTGCATCCCGCGCGTCGCAATGCTGGCGCACGAGCCCCAGCTCTCTTCTTTTCTAACTCACGATGCCTCATGCAATGTGTTGAATTTATTGTTTTGCCCGAAGCCTGATTCCTCTGGCTCGTTTACCTCCCTCGCGGCGCGACTCTCAGTGGACGAGCATCCTTTAGTTTTTCTTCTATTTTCACTTTCCTTTTTGGGCCAAATCATCCTCTTTTCGATGCTTTGTCATACAAATACGTTCCTACATATATAAGAGTAGAAGATTAATATTAGCGACCCCCAATAGTACTTTATCAAAATAAGCCAAAAGCACGTAACCCAGATAAACTCACATTTAACAAGCTATATTTTTGGACGGAGTAGAATGAATTTCAAATATTTTAGTAAATGCAAGATCTGATATCTTTGGATTGTACAATTTATGATAGAGTGGTGTGCAGCTATCTTATTTTACAAAGGATATGCAAGTATCTAGTTAACCAGCGAAACTTTTGTGATGAATACATTACTACATATAGTTCTTGAGTTGCAAGATGAAACCCTTCATGTACTATATTTTAAGTATCGATATCAAAATTATATATAAAGAGGAATTAGAGCAACGATTAAAATTTTAGCAACTTAGAGAACATTGGTTGAATTACACACACACACACACACAAAATTATGGGGTTATTGGGTTTTCAACCAAGTTTTGTAGATTATATCTGTATAACTGAAGATAATATGCAACATCTATTTGTTCCTCTAACAAATTACTATTATAATAGGAAAAAATCAAATAATTTCGTTTTGCTCTATATAACAATAGAAAACATTTCATCAAAATAGAACAACTAATATCTCGAAATAATACTTTCAAGTTTTATTTTCTCCTTCATAACCTCAATCGATTTGCTATCAGACAACCCGTGTCTCCATTCAAAGTAAAAGAAGACATTAGTAAAGTAAAATCTTCATGCACAAACAATAAATTACAAACATTTCAACTTAGAGCCATCCATACGGTAGATTCATAAGCATTTCACATTTCTTTCATCATTCCATAGCCTACATCACTAAAGGGTTAGAGATTTTATATTGTGCCTTATTGTAGTACTCCATCACCTTTAGACATACCGGATAGTAGGAAAAAACATAGCAGAGCTAACAATATTTTTTAAATAGTCATACGCTCCACAATCCATTATTATTAGGAAAAAAATAACACATGCAGTAGATAAGTAAGATAAAAGGCAACCAAAATAATTGATAGAACATAAATTCATTACTAATCTTTGAGAGTTTTGTTCACAGTTCTTTTTTCTATTCTCATTGAATTATTTTTCGTACCATTGATCGCTACCAAATTGCCACAAAATAATAATGAACACAAGCATGTGCAGAATCACTTTAAAAAAGTGCCAAAGGCTTGAAAAATCGACAGTTGCCTTCATTAATTTTTTTTTATTAGGGCTGTATGGTAAACAAAATAGAAAAGGGAAAAATCTTTGGGACATTACCTCATTGTAGACTGCTTAGATTTCCTAAACGCCGAAACCTTTCAAAGAAAATCCTTTGAAGTCATCTAGACAAACCAAGAAATTTGGCACCAAATATCTAAAACAAAACATAACATCAGTTAAGGAAAGAGCTAAAGGCACAAGTAACTCTAGTATAAACATTCGTATACAATTAGCGGATGCGATAAATGTAGTCTATGAAATTCGAAGAGGAAGAGGTAAAATCCCCAAATGGGGAACTTGTAAGTCATAAATACATACAGTAGCGTGGAGCAAAACTCTTGAAATAAATTGACAATTTCGAAAACGAAAAATCAAAAGCGGAGCATATGATGTAAGAGAATGGGGGAGAGAGGGAGCGCGCACGTAAGGGAAAGCTTGGGAAAAAATGGATTATTGGAACACATTCTAGTCCTGTGGATACTACGGAGAAGAAGAGTTAAAAAATACGTGTTGGTATTAAAATGACGATTTTATCATTGGATGATCAAAGACCTTGACTTATTATATATATAGTAGTAAAAACATATAATGAGCATACAATATTTCAAATACCATACAATCTGCATCAAATCACACAAGATATGAAGCACGACGATACTCAAAAACATATATTTTTGCCGATTATCAGAATACCTATACTATCCCAAGATCTTTCTTGATTGTTAATGAAACTAACAAAAAGGAAAAAAGAGAAAAAAAAAAAGAATAAGAAAAAGACGAGCAATCGCATTTATCCAAAACAGAGAAAATGTAAGGCCAAGATTGTTGAATTCAGACGACGTCGTATTAGCTCAAGTAGTTTACAGTCAAATGGCGCAAAATAGCCAACAATCATAGTTTAGAGGAGAATCCGGTCCATGCAAATACTTGTCAACTAGAAGTATATATCTTATGTCTCTGCTAATCTTTCACAGTATTACTCCTCTATCTTCGCCGTCGACGTCGAATTTCCCGTCTACGCAGTTTCTTTCTCGGTTCGTCCCGGCGACAAGTCATGTTAGTAACTGCTCTAATAAATCACCATCAGTTGGCTTATCGGAATTACAGTCCCAATTCAAGCCCCCGACTGACGATCTCCGTCCTATTGAAACAAAACCTAGTAGCAGTAGTAGTAGCAGTTCAGATGACACACCTGAGAGTGAAGGAATTTCTGGTATTAAAGTGCCCAGGCAAAGATATATTGCCGCTTCCAAATCGCAGCTGTTAGGTGCCATCACTTCTACCATGTTTAATTCACCGGAGGAAGCCGATCAATTTCGTCATGTATCATTGTAAATTTCTCAACTTTTTGCTTCCTTCAACTCCATTTTTCCATGTGCATGTATAATAACAAATTGATTTGACTTAATTACTATTAAAAGTAGTTGCTGATATTTTGATTTGTTGAACGTATGGAACTTTGAGGAAAGTGTTCTATTTGCAAATGTGGAGTATATAATGATGCTAAATTTTCATGTTTGTTGGTGATATACTGCCCGGGGGGGGGGGGGGGGGGGG
>ML294946.1:25305-49166 GCA_005239495.1 Nicotiana undulata | reverse complement strand
GTTTTGGGGGGGGGGGGGGGGGGGGGGGGGGGGGGGGGGGTTGCTATTGGGAATATCCTAGTTCAGTATTTTGTCGACTTCCTAGTTTGGCTTTTGCTTTTTGAATAAGCATTTCACTGTAGTGTAAACATTCAACAGCTCAACTGTTGGCTAGTCACACAGATGTTGTAGAGCCAAATTCTATTATCGATTGGGGAAGGGGAAGTGACAGCATGAAAGCAAAGAAAATCATAAAATGAATGCGAGAAATATAAAGACCCAGAAATATAGTCTAAAGGAGGAGAGAGGGCTAAAGATCTTATTGATACCATATTTTTTTATGATATTGTCTGTATAATATGGAAAGAATAACGTAGTGGAAGAATTGAGATGTTGTGTCTGACCTTTTTGATGGAGAGTTTGGGTGGGGGTGAGGGGCTCCCTTCCCTTTTTATTCTCTGGTCTATGACTCTATGTAGAGGAAGTGTAATATTTTGTAGGTATGTGAGAGGAGACGTCCGCTGCTTGATGTCTATTCAAAGAGCTAAGCAGTCCTATTAATAGTGAAGAATCCAACTATCCACTACTTTCGTAGGTGGTAGTGGAGCTAAAGTGAAGTCTTATCCCAGAGAAGTGGGGGAGTGGCTTCTTTTTTCCAAGGAGTGGTTATGGAGCTCTATCCAAAGAATGAAGGAATGGCTCCTCAAGTAGTTATTAATCCTTGACTTAGTCTTAAGAAAAATAAGTTGGCACGGATGTTTTCTATATGGCCAGTGGAGAAAACAATTAATAAAGAATATGGTTCCAGAGATAGGCCGGATGTCCATGAGGGCCTGTAGATTCTTTACAAAGGATGTTTGGAACCTCATTTATGCGAAATGCATGATGACTAGGTGGAGGTGTTAGATAGTAATGTGTAAGTAGTCCTAGTCCCATATGTAGTAGGAGTAGAATATATATTATATATAGGGCTCACTTTATCATTGTTAATAAATAGATTTTTCTCCCGTGCATTCTCACATGGTATCAGTTTATCGTTGTGCGTCATCCCAACGACATCCGGGAAGAAAGATCTCATCGCCGTGCAATTTTCCGGCAACTTCGTCTTGTTCCCAGGGTTCATCATTGCTACAGTGGTACTGTGCATATACCGGTACCCCCATCAAATCCGAAACCCTTGTGCGACCAAACCCCAAAAATCTCATTCCCATCGGAATAGAAAAGTCAGTTATCGTGCGTCTTTCCGGTTAACGACTCAAGATTGATTTGCGTTATCTCCTCATCGGTAAGTGTTGTGCGAAAACCAACACTACTATCTTGTTCAGAGAATTCAGGCAACAAAACCCTAGTCAATCATTCCGGCAGAAAGTCCGTCACGCGCCTCCATGCGCCGCCACAACAAGGGTTCCAGCGAGCTAAAATAACTTGTTTTGTTGCTTAGGGGGAGTCTAGTGGCCTAATATGTCGAATGATCAGCTTGCAGATATTTTTACCAAGTCCCTCACTGGTACTCGTATTAATTACATATGTAACAAGCTCGGTACATATGATTTGTATGCACCGGCTTGAGGGGGAGTGTTAGATAGTAATGTGTAAGTAGTCCTAGTCCCATATGTAGTAGGAGTAGAATATATATTATATATAGGGCTCACTTTATCATTATTAATAAATAGATTTTTCTCCCGTGCATTCTCACAGGAGGTACGTAGGATAATCGTGGATCATTCTAAGACTCGTGTTATTGGGTAGAGTCCAAGTTCCATACACGTGATTTGGTTGAGCGACATCATGACAAACTATCTTAGGGGTGGTTAATGAGTTAGTTGGAATGACAACCTTATCCTTTTGGACTCGGTCAAAGGCTATATCGTGGGCGAGCCATGGGCCTGACATGTGGAGTCACGACTTGTATTCTTAGACCCATGCATAGAGCTAGTCAGGAAACTGTCAGCCAAGCCCATGGCAGACATGTGCTATTTTGCCCACTAAAGATAGTTGTTAGAATAATTATGTATATATATATAGTCCTAGTCTCGTATGTAATATGAGTAGATTATATATTATGTGTACTTATAAATAGGGTTCTTTGTATTACAATTAACATAAATATCAAATTTTTCTCCCGTGCATTCTCACATGGTATCAAAGCATCAGTGAGAAAGATAGTTGTGCGATAATTCCAACGACATTTGGGAAGAAAGAACTCAGGTCACCGTGCAATTTTTCGGTGACCTAAGTGACTGTTTGCGTCAAAGTCACTATTTATCAGTGTTGTGCACAAACCAACACCACCACAAAGTCTGTTGTAGTCCTGCGACCAAACCCTAGAAAACCGCATCGAAAAAATCCTACCCACACGCCCTCATGCGCCGGGTAGACCGGAAATTTTTCTACGAGATCTTTGCACGCGCCAGGCATGTGAGACCCCTTCCAACCAGATTCTGACAACTTCCTTCAGGACAGCTTACTCGCACAGCAAGTCCGAGTCCACCAGGACTATTTCTGACAGATTTCGACAACTTTGAAATTTTTCGGCGAGCTACAGCATTTTCCGGCGTGAACAGTGCTTTCCAACGTAAAATAGTGTTCTTTTTCTCTGTTGTGAACAATGTTTTCCCAGATATTTCTTCAGTTTTCCCGCAGGAGTTATTGATTTCCACTATTTCAAGTTAACCGTTCACAATAACTTTTAGTCAAGAAGTTAAGAAATTAATTGTAGCGAAATGGGATCGAATAGTTGGATGGTTTCTCTACCCGATCATATTGAGTTCCTTTAGTACAAAACATGTAAAGTGTAAACAGACATCTTCAGAGACAACTTCCGTTGTTCACACAGGTAACAACGTGACTTGTGTCTCCCAATCTTCATCCTCCGATTCTTGGGTCGTTGATTCAGGTGAATCTGATCACATTTCTGGTAACAAATCTCTTTTGACTACTATTCCATATTCTCAATCTCTTCCAACAGACACAATGACCAACGGGTCTCAAACCATGGCAACTGGAATAGGTCAAGCAAGTTCACTTCCTTCCTTACCTTTAGATTCAGTTCTTTATGTTCCCGGTAGTCCTTTTAATTTCATAGCCGTTAGTCGTTTAGCCAAATCACTTAAATGCTCTGATACCATGTGAGAATGCACGGGAGAAAAATCTATTAATTTTGTTTGTACTACAATGAACCCTATTTATAAGTACACATAATATATAACCTATTCCAATTACATATGGGACTAGGATTAATTACATATATATTCGCATTTAGCTTGCAAAATACCTCATTTGATAACGGTTGTCGAGCTAGCAAACAAATCCCCCCACCTCCCCACCCACCATAAAAGAAAGAAAGAAAGAAAGAAAGAAAATTAATTCCTTTGTGGGTTGTTTCCATTTACAGGTGTGCACGTTAGTGCAGTCCAGAGTTGAAATGGAAGGACTCCAGGTAATTTGGCCTTCATAAGTTGTATATGACT
Organism: Nicotiana undulata; assembly: GCA_005239495.1. Classification (NCBI taxonomy): domain Eukaryota; kingdom Viridiplantae; phylum Streptophyta; class Magnoliopsida; order Solanales; family Solanaceae; genus Nicotiana; species Nicotiana undulata. The sequence goes on along the minus strand of ML294946.1, from coordinate 45,717 downwards.
ATGTAGGTTCAGAATTTGATTACACTACTGGAGTATCTAATTTCTTGTTAATATTAGCATGCGAGGAAACATAGGGACTCCTTTCCCCATCAGTTATTACTACCTCTTACTAGGTTTCACATGTGGGATTACACTGGGTTTGTTGTTGTTATTGTACTAGGTTCATGTGTTAGGATGGTCTTGCATAATTCCTTAATTAGAATCATTGTCTTCAAACTAACAATTGTTTTTGGGCCTCCTAAAGGTTTGGTCCACATATTTATACTGTCTCAATTTTCTAAAGGGACTATTTAGTTAATAATATAGTTTGCTAACAACCTTATTTTCCCACCTACCCGGTAAGGTCTGGCATTCGTGTAATGAACATGTGAATGATTTGAAGAAGTCTTCTGTCAAGGAAATGAAAGAGCTAATTCCTCTCCGAGTTCTGCTCTAGAAATAGGTAGACTGCCGGATAGGACTAATATCTTACTGTGGAAGAGAATAATAAGCTAAGGCTAGGTGATGTGAGGAGCACAACCTGTCTGCTATATCATGGCTTTGGCCCTGGTTTTTCCAATTGATATAAACTGCTTTTTATAAATATAAATGCTATGTCTCATAGTCATTGTTCTTATTAATGATGAAATCATGTTACAACTGAAAAGGTGACATTTAATTGATGGCAAAACTATGTAAGTAGAACTGACGTATTTCAGATCTCAAAATGCTGCAACATACAACGTAAGAACAGTGGTTTAGTAAATATTTACTTTAGAGCTGTGGGATCTTTCACTTACTGGAAATAATATGATGAACGCCTTTCTCTTGGTCACACGTCAACTCATAGTAGCTACTCCTCTGTCTCATTTTATGTGACACATTTTCCTTTCTAGTCTATCCAAAAAAGAATTGCACTTTTCTATATTATAATCAATTTAACTATAAATTTTATTTTTTACCCTTAATGAGATGATTATAGCTACACAAATGTATATGACTTGTTCTAAACCACAAGTAATGTCTATGGCTTGTTCTAGACCACAAGTTTCATAGTTTTTCTTTAACTCCATGACAAGTCACCATCACATAAAATAAGACGGAGGAGTATGATTTTTTGCTATGCTGACTTGAAATTTCTTCACAGTAAAAACCCCCAAAAATGTTGGGAGAAACCAAATTAAACTCGGAAAGTCTTTCAATTGTCCACTTGCTTTCTCCAAACTTATGTTTTATAGTGGAGCTAAAGAGAAGATTCATTAGAGCTGTAATTAGAAAATATATAACTCAGGGGGCCTGCATTATTCCACTTAATTTATATGACCTTACAGCACGAGTAAGATTTTTGGAACGTAATATTTCGACATCTGAATGAATTCTACTTAGTCAAATCCTAAGTTCTAGCACGTTACACTAGAATTCTAGTCACTTAACCCCTTTTATAGTTGTGTAAATTGAAAGTTAGAGCTTTAATTGTTGAATACACTTTTTTTCACTTTCAGGTTTGTGTTAAAAGAATTTCTGTAATTGCAGATGCCTGGACCTGATTCTCCATGCTGAACACAAAGTCATCTTAGAGGAAATGCGAGTTGATTATGATCGATCTCACGCCAATGATAGTTGTAATAAAACTGCAGTTTCATCTGGGCAAGAAAGAAATTTCACGCCAAATGGAAGTGGTTCCGACATTAGGATGAGTGATGTTGAGAAGGTCGAAGACATGGATAAATATGACTGGGATATGGAACTGAAGAATCTATGGCGTTCAGGTTCTGATCAATTCTCAGGATCTCCCTATGTTTCTTTTCTCAAATTTGTCAACAAAGACTCTCTTAAGGAGTCTAGGTATGTTGCTATCTTCTATAGTAGCGTGTAATATCATAAACTTTAATAATTAATTTAAGCTGCGTCACTATATAAGATCGAGAAAAAGAAAATGAATGCAAAAGGCTCTAAAATCTGGTACTGGAACTGACAATCGAGGTAAAACATCTAACATTGAAGAAAATAATGTATAGAACTGTCTATTGGACAGAAATTGGTATTTGAAGATGCCCAATCGAAATTCTTCCTGAGGGTCACAAAGTGCTTTGCCAATCTTTAATCCGCATATAGTACTGATTCAGTATGAAGATACACCGTTGAGAAAAGAAAAAAGAACAAATTTATAGAATTGAAGGCTAGAGAGTCGGAGATGCCTTCTAGATCGAAGTTTGATTATAACCATAAGAGAGTCTTAATTTGATAAGGGTTGACAAGTCAGGATAAGAGATTTCCCAGTTTCCGTTGACAAGGTTGGTTGTAGGAATTCTCCTGATTTTGTTCGTCTAAAAGCTGAGTCTTATTATGGAAATATAGAAAGATGAAAGAAGCTGAGGAAACTTGACTTGGGTTTAGACCGCTTCAAATTGAGGCAACATGACAAAAGATAAGGACATATCACTTACTATTTTATTCGAATGCTTTATGAAAATGATAACAATGGGTACTTAAAAAACATTTTTGTTGAGCTCAAGCAAGAGATGTGTGAGAGCTGCAAAAATGACCACAACTATACAACAAATATCTATTAGAACTCCTGCAGTGTCTAATATCATATGCTGTTGGTTTTTACACTGGGGTTCTCATGATAACTTTTGGTGGACATTGATTTTGCATGTGACTTAATATCTGAAATTTCCTGTAGAACTGCTGTTTCCAGTCGTTTTCAACATGCTTTCCTGCAGCTGCTTTCCAATGCGGGGTTTGAAGAATTGTCTGCTAGAGATCTGAGGCTGACATCTGCTCTAAATACTGATTATCTTCTTACTTTGCCTATATCTGTTGACTGGAAGAGGGCATCTCAGTCCAGTGCCATATTATTCAGGTTAGTGTAAATAACTTTTCTTAATTGGAAGATAAAAGAGGAAACTCTTATTGAAATTGGTTGTTAACAACATACAAAAGGGCTCGTTATGTATGAGCTTTTTGCTATACAGCATATGAAAAGTAATAATTCATTATCCAATTATTATCTTCTAAGTTGCTTGGACTCGGGTGCGGGTGTTCGATACAGGTGCGAATCTAGTGATCGGATCCTTCATAATCTGAATTTTAATATTCGACGTTACGGATGCATGTACGATACAAGTGCAGGGATTCGGCTAAAAATAATTCAAATATCTAAAAATAGAGTTATTAAAATATATCTAAATTATGAGACATTATGTGGAAAGCTTATAAGATATTTTGAGAAGGAAAAAATATTGATCAAGAGGAGAATCTGAGAAGGAGATAAAAGGAAAATGACTGACATAGAAACTTCTATATACGGTTTTCTTCAATTTCACCGTAACCTTTGTTTTGATTTTAAAAATTATTGTATCTGTTCCGGATTTATCCATCGATTTTGGTCAAAGTATCCAAAATCGGTTGACCATATCCGGTACGGATCCCACTCCCATCCCCACACCCACACCCACATCGTGTTGACACAAATACGACACCGAAAGTGAAAAGTCCGAGCAACATAGAATATCTTGACTTTCAAATAATCATAAGAATATTTTACATAATAGCCTTAATGATTTTTTCTTGACTTTCTCGTTATCCACTCAACCTCATGGTGGTAGCAACTTTGGTTGGCAAGAAATATTTAAAAAATCACCGTAATAATGAACAATCGATTGTAGTATGCCTGTAACAATGAACTTGAACTTGTAAAGTATCTGACCATCCAGCCAAAACCTAAAACAATGAGGAGTAGTCCATCGCCATTATACACTCCTTTAGGATCCTCATGATCAATGAAGAAGTACATTCATTAATATCCTCAACCCGATTCTAGGATATACACGTATTGAAGATCTTTTTTCTCTTTAATTTTTCTTGAAAAACATTTTTCTACATTCTTCTCTACCTCTTTTGATGGCTTTTGCTGATTGTGTTAATTTAGTTAGCATGATTTTAGGAGACGTAATTATAGGAATAGAATATTTCCTTCTATTGTAATTGATTATAATTGATTGCCTCCTTTATTTCCTTCTTCACTACTGTTTTCTTTTTCAAACCTACAGAGATGTGCTTTCTTTAGCTATTGAAAACAACATATCTGCCTCCTCGAGGTATGGGTGAGATTTGCATACACAATGCCCTCCCAGACCTCACACTATGGGAATACACTGTGTACATTGTTGTTGTTGTTGTATTGTAATTGATTATAATTGATTGTCTTTCCTTAATTAGTTATAGAATTCATTGTATATATTCCCCTTCTCATGGAATCTAAAGACATAGAAATACAACCCAAAATCCCACCAAGTCGTGATGGCACTTTACCCCACCCGTTAGGTAAGCCAAACAACAAATAACACAACTCGAATGAAATATCATCAATAATCATTGAATTAAATAGCTGAACTCCATACAACATTCCAAGGAATGGTAGTACAAGTCATGAACCACTAAGATTTTTATTTACAAAGCTGGTACGAAGAATAAATACAATATATGTCTGAATATATATAAACAGAGTGCACATCCTAAACTGCCAAGAACAAGTGGTAGCTTATATCGGAAACATTAATACATCTATAATGCTAGCCTTCGTCTTCCACATCAGCTCAACTCCAAGATCTACACTTAAGGTGCAGTAGTGTAGTATGAGTACAACCAACCCTATGTACTCAGTAAGTATTCTAGCTAACCTCGGTGAAGTAGTGGCGAGATTTCTGATCAAGGATATTCACTTTACTTAACATGTACAACTTAATAACATATGGATGTATCCAACGACAATATCAAATCTATTCATGAAATCCAGGTACAACCAATCAATGTACCTTGAGAAGATGTGCGCAAAGTCTCTTAAACATTCAGCATATAAAGAAGATATGCATAAAAGACATGTAAACATTTTGAAGCTAGCATATAGAGGTGACATGCAGTAAAAATCATATATACATCCAAGGAGTTTGCAAATAGAGAAAGATGCAAAGTCCAACCAATGATCAATTATACCAAAATCCACATCAACTAGAAACCCGTCGGTTTCTCAACACCTGCGTGTATACCATCAAGACTGACACATGAGAGAGTGACCTTAGGGGGATGGATCCTGATTCACACGTTGTACGGACAACTCATGTGCTATAATAATAACTACCGCAGAGACAATTCACCTGCCATAATAACTCAACCCGCACGGACCACTCATGTGCTGTCAATCTAGTCCATCACACAGAAAGCATATACAAAACACATAATACGAATATCAGATATCAAATCATGTACTTATGGACAGTGGAACATAGCATGCTAAGATATATGTATGTGCGGAGTGTACAACTATAGCTCAGGATAGGTGGTTACGCCACACATAATGAGTATCATGTTTGAACAAGGAAATTAAACCTACAGATGATCTCTAGCATGATTCACGGAGTTCACGTAGTCATACAAGCATGATAGCAAGAAATACAATATCCAAATCAAGGCATAATATAGCCTAAAGACTACTCCGGTCATGAATCATACCTAGCACCCGTATATACGTTCGTCACCTCGACTATATGTCGCTTCTCACACATACCAATCAGACACACAAAGTCACATCCTAAGGATTATTTCCTCAACAGATTAGGCAAGATACATACCTCATCCGGGCCAGCCTTCACCCACAAATCGCGCAGCAACCTCGCTCTAGCCCTCCAATCACGCAAATCCAAGCCAATTATCAACGAAGGAAGTCAAACAATGGTACAAGAAGCGATCCCCATCCATAAAGCATCGATCTTTGAAGAAATTTTCAAAAGTCAACTCGGGCTCGCGTGCCCGTAATCCAAAACCAATACCAAAATCGGATGATTCATAACCTGTCGAGTCCAAATGTGTGATTAGATTTCAAAACTCAGTCCAAATTGGTACTCAAATTCCCAAAATACACTCTCTTAAAGTCTAGGCAAAAACCTTAAATTTTCCTTCAAAATTTCATGTTCTAGTGAATAAATCCATGGGGAAACAAAATATATAATCAAATCTAAGTAGGAATTACTTACCCATAAAATAGTAGTGAAAACCCCTCCAAAATCACCTCTTACCGAGCTCCAAACTCAAAATAGTGAAAAATGCATCAAAACCCTCGAATATAACCTCTGCGAGGTCCATCACATCTGCGACCAAAAGAGCCGCATCTGCGACCTAAGGCTCTCAAGCGCGTAACTCCACTGATTGCCAAGACTTCCAAGTGCGCACCATCACCACTCACAGAAGCGATCTCCGCATCCGCGCAAATCACTCGCAGGTGCGACCACTAGCCACCAAAGCTATACTCGCAGGTGCGCACATAACCTCGCTAGTGTGACCACACACTTGCACTACCTCTTCCTTAGAGGTGATCAATCCCCAGAATCATCTACTTCGCAGAAGCGACCAAGCTCTCGCACCCGCGACCTTCGCATCTGGGACTTATCCACGCAGATGCAATGCACAAGAAAATCAGAGAATTCCAACTTCACAAACATGGTCGAATGATCCGAAACTAGTGTTGTGAAGAGCGTGAAGCGAGGAAAAGCGACAACCCCCATTTCGCTTAAAGCGAGAAGCGAAGCACTCGCTTTTTTGAAGTGAAGCGGAATTTAAAATAAAAATTAAAATAAATACTGCATAGACAACACATGTAATTGTAAGCAATTGTTGAATACTTCAATGTAAAAATTAAAGAGTAGCATCAAGTAAATCACAAAATGAGCATCCTATTCTTCTACAAGATTGTCAAATTCTTGTATTCCACTATCATTGTTATATTGCTCGTCATCTTCTTCAACTTCTTCTTTTTTATCAACTAGGGAAAAAGTAGTTGTCTTTTTTCCCCCTCTGTGAACTTGAAGTTGAGGTACTCCCCCTCAAACCGTAAATCCTCTCCCCAATTCCACGCACCTCCGCAACATCACCCCAAGTAAAATAAGAAGTTTCCTCAAATACTTCTTCATCTGCATCATCTTCCAAGACTCCAGTTAGCCATTCATTAGCATCATCGATGTTGTCCAAACTAATTGGATCAATTACATTGCGAGCGTTGTAACGACGCATCAGTGTTCTATTTTACTTAATGAAGACTAAATCATTGAGACGCTTCAAGGTTAGTTTGTTCCTCTTTTTGGTATGAGTCTGCAAAGTAAGATTAGGACAATTGAGATATATTTAATTATCTCAATATACTAAATCTTTCTTCTTAGTTCTTACATGTTCAAACATGTTCACACCCGGATGAGCTACATGTTAGACTTAGAACCTTGATGGCAAACTTTTGTAAATCTGGAGCGTAATGGCCATATTGCTTCCACCATTCAACTGTACAAGTAGAACAAATTTTCAAAACATAATATTGATAAAGAAATAACTTATTAACTATAAAGTAACATATAAGCACTCGCTTACCTGGTGACTTCATCTTTCTTTGTCTAATCGCCATGTTTTTTCCAAAAAGTTGCTTCATAAGTACTAAATTGCTCTTTTATTTTATCTTGCACGGATAAATCATGTATCAACTTCTCAATACATTCAATGTATCCATTCCACAAAGCTTCATCTCCTAGAATCCTCTTTTCATTGTCGTACAACAGTTCCGGGTTCAAAACAAGTCCAGCTGCATGCAAAGGGCGATGAAGCTGGCCATCCCACCTTTCATTTATGATCTCAAAGACTCTTTTGTATTTCTTTAATCACTAAAAGAGGCTTGAATAGCCTCCTTTGCCCCATCTATTGCTTCGTACAGGTAGCCCATTGGCGTCATTTTCTCCCCATCCACCAAACGAAACACTTTAATTAAAGGACCAACAATCTTCAATGCATTAACCACATTGTTCCAGAATGAAGGAGAAAGTATAATATCTGCAGATTCTCTCCCTTGAGCTTACCTTCCATAGGCACTGTTAGTGTACTCATCTGAAACAAACAACTTCTCCACATTGGTTTTTTGCTCATACATCCTATGCAAAGTCAAGAAAACGGTAGCAAATCTTGTCTTTGCAGGTTTCACCAAGCTTCTTTGTTTAGTGAATCTCTTAATCATATTCAATAACAAAGGCCTTTGAACAATATAAGAATGCACTCTAATTGTTTGATTAAAGACTGAACTGAAGGGTCTTTCCTTAAAAATGTCACCGAAGATCAAATTAATGCAATGTGCTGCACACGAAGTCCAATAAATATGCAGGTACCCAACAAACATCAAATCACCAATTTTAACATTTTCACTGGCGTTGTCCGTGACAACTTGAACAACATTTTCTGCTCCAATAGAGTCTATTGTACTCTTGAACAAGGAGTACATTTTGGTTGAATCAGTCAAAGAGTCGCTTGCATCAACGAACTCAAGAAACATGCTCCCCTTAGGAGAATTCACCAAGATATTGATGATCATTTTTACATTTCTTGCCGTCCACTTATCCATCATAATGGAACGACCAAACTTGTTCCATTCTACTTTGTGCTCCTCCACAATTTTGTTCACCTCTTCCACCTCTCTTTTTTTAGATATGGACCTCTAACTTCATGATAAGTTGGAGGCTTCATTCCTGGACCATATCGGCCTACGGCCTCAGTAAAAGTAGAAAAAGTGTCAGTATAATTAACACAATTAAAAGGAAGACCTGCATTATACATCCACCGCGCAAACATTGTAAGTGCACGGTCCCTCAAAATCGCTTTGGCATCAATTTGAGGATTACCACTTTTTCCTCCCTTACCTCTAGATTTTTGCGAGAATTAACAATCCATAGGACCAAGACCAAAGTAGATCCACAACTAGAAGACATTGTTTGCATCCTTCCCCGCTTTTGTGATTTTGATGGAAGCAAGGAAGCATCGTCACTTTCTTCTATTTCATCATCGTCATCACAAGATTATACAGTTCTTGTTCATGAATCATTTGAGTCTTTAACTCTTTTTTTTTTTGAAGGAATGCTTTCAATTCTTCCTTCACATGCGATATTTGGATCACCACCGATTAGATGCGCTTTTTGACGATTGATTCCCCCATTTGAAATCTTGTCACAAAAAAGATATCTAATTGCCATCTTGTTGGTCTTGCAAACTCTTGCAGAGTAAGCCCAAAACGGGTCTTTCCTATCTTCTTTTGGTGCCATTAAAAGAACAACTAGATAACACATAAGAAAGGCAATAAGAACTATGAATAAAAGATATAAAAATTAGAGGAAGGGCAGTAATTCTCTGTTAAAAACTGGGCATAGAAAGAAGAACCCAAGGATTGGCATCAACTGAGAAAGAACTGAAGGTAAAAAAAACATTCGCCAGCGTTTCGCTGCTATTTGGACGTTGAAACAGTGAAAGTGAAAGAAAAAGAAGAAGAAGAAGGAGGAGGAAAATCAGAACATACCTGTTGTTGTTGAAGACTTGAAGTTGAAGTTGAAGAAGAAGAAGAAAAACCCTAGTCGCGACTCTCAGATGCTCTGCTTTACAACCCTAGTCTCTGCTGTTCGTTTAATAAAAGACACAATATTTCTTTTTTAATTAAATAGCCTAGGTCTATTTTTTTTTTGAGAAGGTAACAATTTGTATATTAATATAAAGACTTCACTGAAATTGTGAAGTCACTCATAATTACAGTGTGAGTGTCCATACAAAACTAAACATAAAGGACACTGATCACCCTTGATCTTCTTACAATGAATCTAGGGCATCTAAGATGGATTCATGATCCTCTAAAAGTTTTCCTTTACACCAAAAATAAAAAAGAGCTACACATTTCATCTTTATCTTCTGAATGTTGTTGAACTTGTCTTCAAAGCATCTTTGGTTTCTCTCCTCCCATATTGTCCACCATATACAAGCTGGGACAATTCTCCATCTCTCTTTATTTCTCGAAAGTGCACCCTCTTTATTCCAGCTAGCTAGAATATCTTGAATTCTTCCCGGCATTGCCCATGAGATTCCCCTTAGACTAATAAAAATCCTCCATATCTGAATAGTGACTTTGCAATACAAAAAAAGATGGTTGATTGTCTCTGCCTGATCCCCACATAAGTAACACCTAGAGCACAATTGGAATCCTCTTTTTGTTAGATTGTCTTGTGTTAGGACTGCATCTTTTGCCAATAACCATGTGAAGCAAGCGACCTTGTATGGAATTTTGACTTTCCATATCATCTTCCATGACCAATATCCGATTTGGTTGTTAGAAATGTTGTATTCTTTGTATGCATTCCTAGCTGAGAACCTTCCCTGCCCATTCCTTTGCCACATGATAAGGTTTGGGCTTGCATTGGTTCCACTGAACTGTTCCAAGACCCTATAGAACTCAGTGAGTCTGTCAATCTCCCAATCGTTTAACATTCTCCTGAAGGTGAGGTTCCATCCCTGGATTGTCCAAACCTTTGGTAAAGCTGCTTGTTGTTGTTGATTCAGTTCATGGATGTAAGGAAAGAGACTTTTCAAGGTTCCTTGTCCTAGCCAATTATCATTCCACAAAGATACTTTACTTCCACTTCCTACTTTGAATTTTGATTTGCTAATCACTTTTGGCCAAAGGTTTCTAATTGATCTCCATAAGCTGACACCATATGGACTTCTTACTCGTTTGGTTGTCCAGCTACCTTCTCTTCCATACTTCTCCCTGATGACCTGTATCCACAATGTTTGGTCTTCTGCTGCCAGTTTTCATAGCCATTTCATCATTAGACATTGGTTCTGCACTTTCAAACTTTTGATTCCTAGGCCCCCTGCCCTTTTGCTGGTTGTCAGATCATTCCATTTCACCCGATGGAACTTCTTTTCTCACTGTTGCTTTCCCACAGAAAGTTCCTTCTCATAGCATCAATTCTTTTAACTACATACACAGGAGCTGGGAATAAGGACATCCTGTATGTAAGCATGGCATCAAGCACCGAGTTGATCAGAGTCAATCTCCCCCATGGACAGGTATTGATTTTTCCAGTTTACTAGTTTCTTCTCACATTTCTCCAACACATTATACATATGCCTTTTGCCTTATTTTTTTCACCCAAAGGCATCCCCAGATATACAGTTGGCAGTTTCCCTACTTTCCCTCCCAGAATGTTGGCCAAACTTTGGATTCCTGTCACCTTGTTAACTGGGTAGATGAAAGTTTTCTGCCAGTTAATGTGTAGCCCAGATATTGCTTCAAAAAGAATGAAAATCACCCTTAGTATCCTTATTTGTTCTCTTTCAGCTTCACAAAATGCTAAGGTATCATCAGCGTACCGCAAATGTGATATCCTCACGTTGGTGTTAGCTCTGCTACTCACTTTAAAGTCTCTAATCCATTCATTTGATTGGGCTACCTTTACCGGGTCATTTAGTCCTTCCATGACAATAATGAACAGAAAAGGAGAAAGAGGATCCCCTTGTCTTAGCCCCCTCTGAGATTGGAAAAAACCAGCAGGGGCCCCATTGATCAGGATTGAGAAGCTTACTGTTGAGATACAGTATCTTATCCAGCCAATCCACCTTCCTCCAAAGCCCATCCTTTCTAGAGTATTAAGAAGGAATTCCCAATTCAAGTGGTCATATGCTTTTTCGATGTCCAGTTTGCATAGCTTCCCCGACTCTCTGGTTATTTTCCTTGTATCTATGCATTCATTAGCTATTAGAACTGCATCCATGATCTGTCTGCCCTTGATGAATGCCATTTGTTGTGAGTCCACCAATTCATTGATCACCTTTTTGAGTCTCTCAGTTAGTAATTTTGAAATGATCTTGTATACACTGCCTATCAGGCCTATCCTGATAGGCCTGAAGTCTCTTAATTCTTTGGCCCCCATCTTCTTAGGAATCAGTGCCACAAAGGTGGCATTCAAGCGTTTTTCGAAAACTCCCTAGCTGTGGAAGTTCTGAACTGCTGCTACCACATCATCCTTGACTATCTCCCAACTTTTGTTGAAGAAAGCCATTGAGAACCCATCTGGTCCAGGTGCTTTGTCACCTGCACATGCCCTCACACTGTCTCTAATTTCCTGTTCTTCAAATGAACTCTGCAGCATTAAATTGTCCTCTATTGAGATCATTGGCTGGTTCTTGGTCACTGTTGGTCTCCACTCCTCTTCTTCAATGTATAGATTTTTGTAGAATCTGATGATCTCCTTCTTAATATCCTCTGGACTTTGAAGGGTTTCCCCTTCCACCATCAATTGGTCGATATGGTTGTGTCTCTGGGCATTTGCTGTTCTGTGGAAAAACTTTGTGTTTCTATCTCCCTCTTTTAACCACAGGGCCCTGGATCTCTGCCCCCAAGCTATTTCCTCTCGGTGTGCAATCTCCTCAAGTTCCATGGACAAAGCTGTTTTAGATAGAATTTCCCCATCATTCAAACCTCTTTGTTCATGTACCTTTTCAAGTCTGCCAGCTGAGTGAGAATGCTTGATTTCTGCCTGGCTAGATTCCCTTTAACTGATTTACTCCATTCCTTAAGTTTTGCTTTTAAGGCTTTGAGTTTATAGGCCAGAATAAAGTCAGGTCTTCCTAGACAAGTGAAAGACTTCCACCACTCTTCTATTCTGCTTGTGAACCCTTCAGTTTGAAGCCACCAGTTCTCAAACTTGAAATATGCCTTGACTGGTTCCCAGGAGCCTGATTGAAGCATTAAAGGGGAGTGATCTGAACACACTGTCTGCATCAATTGTTGCTTTATATTGGTGAAGTTTTCATTCCAATCAGCTGAGAACAAGAATCTGTCCAATTTGGCTGCTGCTGTATGTCTATCTTCCTCCATGTGTACTGTCCACCTGCTAGTTGCGTATCTACCAGATCCATGTCTTCTATAAAGCTAGAGAAGTCCAGCATTGCTCTTGAGATTCTAGAGCAATTTTTCTTCTCTGAAGGGTATCTCACGGTATTGAAATCTCCACATACCACCCAAGGCCCCTCAAAAAGACCTCTTACCCCTGCCAACTCCCGCCAGACTTCCTCCTTTTTTTTCCTCTCGTTTGGAGCATACACAACTGATATGTGAAATGAATACTCATGTGTCTTTTCTGATAATTTGCAAGTGATAGTATGTGCTCCAATACCAACCACCCCCCCTCCCATTCTTTACCATCCCACATAACTATAATTCCCCCTCTTGTCCCACTAGCTTCCAATTGAGCATATCTTACCCATCTACTGCCCCATAACTCCCTCACTACCTCCCTGATATCCCCCTCTAATTTTGATTCTTGTAGACACACTATCCCTGCTTTCCAACTGAGTAACAAACTTTTAATCAGTCTTTTTTTCCTCACTCTATTCAACCCCCTCACATTCCATGATAAGATATTTACAATCATTAATTAAACATCAATGTGGACCCACCCTGCTTCTAGTTCCATTACTTTTGAAATTGCTCCCTAAATCCAAGGCTTTTAATTCCTTGGCTCCTTTTCTCTTTGGCGTCTGAATTGGTTGTGACACTTCTTTCCCTCTATTAATCTGCCTCCTTCTATCTATTTTCATAAATAACTCCATTGCTTCACGCTCACACCCACTGAATTCCACCCCAAATTCCTTGCTCAATTCAATAATATTTTGATGTACCCAAATCTCCAAATCTATGACCAAATTCGGAAAGCAATTGTTTTAAGCATTTTTAGGAAATTTAAAATATGACATACATTCTTATCGTATAACAATTCATATTAAATAGACATGTGTCATCATGTTTCATATTTAACATAAATAAAATCGATATAAAAGGAATGGCTTTCATATCGAAATCATATTTTAATCATGCAAAACAACCAAAAAACCATCTAAACGATCCCAAACTACCAAAATACGACGTAATTCACTGCAAAGCAGCGGGTATTTCTTATCATGTCGTTTCCGATGAATCCAACAAATTTCAGGTCAATTGGAGATCATGAAATTCATGATGACCAAAACTAGACCAACCAGAAATCGAAGTTCAGATGAGGGGTTCAACATTCAAACTCTACTACCTTGGGGAAAAAAAGAAGAATTTTCAAGAAACAGTTTCTAGAAGAATCACCAAAATAAGAAGAGGTATGTTGCCGTTGAATCAGTCACCTGCAAGAAGCATTGTTAGTAAAATAGACAATAAATAAAATTTTGGTCAGTGGCATAAGTGACAAGGCCAGTCGCCAGCTGGAGAAGCTACTTGTTGAGTTAAAGTCTACATCAGATGTACAAGGCAATTAAATGAGTCTATAAAGCTCGCATCCACCATTACCTTATAGTTTTAGCAAGTCCATATTTAGTCGTAAGTATGCATTCAAAGTTCACGTGTGAATCCCAAAATTGGATTATGCCGGAGGGTGTTTAGTTAATAAAGTTCCAAACGGGATAATGAGGTATTTAAAAGTGTTTATAAAGGTCTTGGACCCTCAACTCATTGCCTTAAGGTTTTGGGTTGACAGATATTTTCACATTACTGAGATCGTAAAATTTCTGCTATAATGTGCAAATAGAAAAGAAGAGAGAAACTATATTAAAATCGATTGTTAGCAACAAAGAGGACTCCTTTGTGGGGTTTGAGCTGCGTGAAGTATGGAAAAATTCCTAATTCTTTAGATAGTATGATTTACTTGACTTTTAACAACTTTAATCCTACTCATGTTATACCTCATTTATTTTCTGTTGAGTTCCTATATCTTACACTTTCCCTTACATCTCTTTATTGACTTATCTTTCTTTCCCACTCGGTTTCTTTTTGACAAGTAAATTAATATACTTGTATTAAAGTCATTAACTTTTGCATGCAGACGTGGTTATGCAACTGAGAGGCAAAAGGGTTTGCTAATTGTTGAAAAACTAGATTACTTGCAGTCAAAGTTTCTACAAAGAGTTTTCTTTCTGATAGTCAAACCTCTGAAGAAAGTTAGTATTTGGTTGACTGAGGTATGTGACTACGGGTACATCAGATTTTCCTTTTTTTAGAGGTATCCTGAAAAGTTGCTTTCGAAGATCCCGCGATATGTTATTTGGAGGGGCAATTTTGTTGGTTTGGTGGTTTTCTTGTGCCAATTACCTATGAACCCGATTTCATGGATTTTAATACAATCATAGTTACAAATTTCCATGGATCTCCAAAAGAAATGGAAACATTTGCCAATTAAGTGCATTCCCTTTAAATGAGCTGCTTCAAATATGCAAAAGGAAGCTAAACAAAAGACTTATTAAAAAGCTTTATATTTGTGGCGAATGATCGTCATTAGAAATATTTCACTCAGAGGCTCTCCTAGAACAACAGATTGTTTTAATTGAGACAGGCTTGACAAGATTACGAGAAATCCGAAAGTCATGTGCTTAGGGAAGCAGCAAGCAGTGGCGGAAATAGGTAGTCTATTGGCCCTTTTTGGATAAATGGTAGAAAATGATTTTAAGATTGCTCCTTTTTAAGGAAAACATGTGAAGGCTGCTGCCAACTGATTCTCAAGCTCAAACATTCTGGTCTTGGTTGGTTCTTGATTGCATATTACTTGAAACCATATTGATTTTCTTTATGATGATGCTTCTACTTAATGGGATATAGTTCTTTTTCCTAACACATTTAGTGGTTTTCATAGAAGCAAAGATTTCCCTTAATTTTGAAGGTCGTTACAATCATTCTAAGATTGCTATTTATTCTTGATCCAGGTTTTGGAAAGATCTATCACAGAATATAATGCTCAAATTTGGGCCCAAAAAGTCAAGCTTTGGTTGAATGATTTTCCCATTTTCCAGCAAACATCTAGTGACAACCAACACATATCAAATAAGCCATTTGAAGTTGATGCATTATCAGAAGATGACCTTCCCCTTCAGAAAGCTGCACAGAATGCTGTAATTCGTTATGAAGAAAATCTTTCAGCAGCTGGGCCCCGTGGTAGGCTTCTAAAAAAGCTGCTGATGCTGATTGGAGTTCTACCGTCAACACATAAACAGCATTTTGAACTTGAAATAGATGATAATGAAACTGAATCTCATTTAAGGTTTGTCCCCTTGTGTACTAAATTCTATATAGCTATGTGACTGAGTTTATGTGTTCTAACAGAACTTGAAGCACTCCTTATGTGTAAGAAAAACACATATTTTACCTAAATCTATGAAAGTTTTTTGTTGTTGTTGTTGCTGCTGTTAGTTTCTTTGGTTTAAGATGAGATATAAATTTCTTTGAGTTCTTAAATGACTGTTTCATCAAAGAGAATCTTCTGTGTAGGCCAATCTTTTTGTCAAGGATATCACTTAGCGATATATGGGAACCCGCATCACTGAAATTATGTGCAAATGATCTTTGGAGAATGTTGAGAACTTCTATTTCCATTCTTCTCTCAAAATCAACTCTCCAGGTAACTTCAATTACATTCATGTTCAGTCTGCATAGCATAGGACATTACTGCCTTAATATCCACTCTTTGTCTTCATAATTGCTTGAAGCACAATGAATATCATGGGCTCTTCAATTCATACTACTTAAAAAATTATTACTGCCTCCGCTTCAATTTATGTGAACCTATTTCTTTTTTTGTCTCTGCCACAAAGAATGACCTATTTCCATATTTGGAAACAATTTACCTTTATGCAATGATTTATAGTCACACAAAATATATGTACCTCATTTTACACTACAAGTTTAAAAATCTTCCTTTTTTTCTTAAGCTCTGTGCCCAGTCAACTAGGTTAACATAAATTGAAACCGAGGGAGTACAATTTATTCTGTTTGCACTAGTGTTGTTTTTTTTTTTTTTGGAGATCGCCTTTCCTTTAATCTTATATTGTTTATTAGCAAAATTCTTTTATACCACCAAGCCAACTAAAATTCATTCTTTTTCTCTTCCATTTTTGCTTTGTTAAAACTGTACATTAGTGGCCTCGAGTTACTCCTATATATTCTTCATAAACATTGGATATTTTTTTGTGGTTAGCAAATATTATATCTGACCGCAGTGCTTTAAATAATTCATTGCAAATGTTGCTCTCATATATTACTTTACGTACCGAATACCCTGATCTCTAGCAATAGCAATGGAATGCACCTTTAGAATACTTATGCGGAACCTAAAGAATATTTGTGCCTTCAAAATTGTTCTTAGTCAAGTAAACTTCATTACAGCAAACATTTAAACACTTATGTGCTCATCTTTTGCTAGAAAACTTTACTCTTAGGATCTTCATCCTCATATGATATGAATGTTTATTCTGATAGGAGCCAGCTTACCAAGAGTTGATTTTACTATACATCAAGGAAACTTGTGAGGGAGGTGATGTGGATAAAGATGAGTTCCCTTCTTTGCAGCTGAAGATCTACGAGAAAATCCCCATTCCAGATCTACCAGTAAATCCTTAATCATGGAATATACTTGATCAACTTTTGAATTACTTGAAGTTTATGATTGTATCTTTTTTTCATCCACATTTTGATTTAGTATGTACTTCAGTTAATTATTTTTGTTACTCTTTGTAGGTTGTTTTTCCGCACAAGAAGTTGTCTTTCCGCATACTAGATTCGGTATGAGCCGAAAATGAACTAAATTTATTCCCTAGCGAGACTCAACACTGACATCCTTCCAGTATGGAAAAAAGCAATTTTCTACAGCTTGATTTGTTGAGACTTTGACAATGGTGTTCATCATTCTGCATTAATGTCACTTTTTCATTGATATGTTAAGCCGATTTTCAAGTGTTCTTATAAATCTGCCTGAATCTTCTATTAAATTGAAAGGAACTTGAAAATTATAATGTTGTAAGGTTAGACAAGCAAGCCTGCTGGTGGGATTTTAATATATGCTACAGACCAATGAGTGCTTGATTAGTTTGGTCAAAACCAGTACTCAGGTTGGATGTCTAAATGCTTATCATAATGCCTTGCACGTTTCCTTAATTGGTTAAGTACAATGAACTAAATATAATCTGTGACATAGTAATTCATATACCAAAATTCAGGACCTTGAGATGAAACCTTAAACTATTACATTTTTTATCAAGAGAAAAGAGGGTGAAAGGAAAGCATTGTTAGAGGCTACAGAGAAGTGAATGGAAAAGGATTATAATTACAAACTTGAGCGCAAGAATCTTAAACACTCAAAGGTTGTCCATATGGAGAGGTGTGCCAGTAGGTTACATTAGAGCGATCAAGGACATGTATGACGGAGCTAAGACTTGAGTTAGGACTGTAGGAGGCAACTTGGAGCATTTCCCAGTTGTTATGGGGTTGCATCAAGGATCTGAGCTCAACCCGTTCTTATTTGCCCTAGTGATAGACTCACTGACACGACATATTCAAGGGGAGGTGCCATTGTGTATGCTATTCGTTGATAACATAGTTCTGATTGATGCGACGCGAGGCGGTGTTAACGAGAGGCTGGGGGTTTGGAGAATGGCCCTTGAGTCTAAGGGTTTCATGTTGAGCAAGACTAAGACAAAATACTTGGAGTGCAAGTTCAACGCCGACTTGAGGGAAGCGGGCATGGACATGAGGCTTGGATCACATGTCATCCCCAAGAGAAGCAGTTTCAGGTACCTTGGGTCGGTTATCCAGGAGGAGGGGTATATCGACGAGGACGTCACACACCATATATGGGTGAGTTGGATGAAATGGAGGTTAGCATCTGGAGTCTTGTGTGACGAGAAAGTGCCATTGATACTCAAATGTAAGTTTTATAGAGTGGTGGTTAGATCGATCATGTTGTATGGGGTAGAGTGTTGGCCGGTTAAGAACTCACATATACAGAAGATGAAAGTAGCAGGAATGAGGATGTTGAGGTGGATGTGCGGGCACACTAGGATGGATGAGATTAGGAATGAAGATATTCGAGAGAAGGTGGGCGTGGCTCCTATCGATGACAAGATGCAGGAAGCGAGACTCGGATGGTTTGGGCATGTGCGGAGAAGAAACCTTAATACCCCAGTAAGAAGGAGGGAGCGGTTGGCTTTGGCGGGTACGAGAAGAGATAGAGGGCGGCCTAAGAAATATTTGGGAGAGGTGATCAAACAGGACATGTGTGACTTCAGATTTCCGTGGACATGGTCCTTGATAGGAAGGTGTGGAGATCGAACATTAGGGTTGTAGGTTAGGAGGTAGTTGAGTATTTTTCTACTTCGTTCTAGGTGTGAGGCAAGTCTGATAAGGTTTGTCTTGGATTGCTAGTGGTTAATGTTTTGTTCACACTATTCTCCCGTTTTCATAGCACCGGGCCATAAGCCTTATTTACTGGTTGTTATTATTATTGCGTTTCAACTATTTTCTGGTTCTTATAATGTTGTTATTATTTCTCTGCTTTCTGTTGATGGTACTGATATATTGTCTTATTCATCTTTTTCGTTTTCTTGAGCTGAGGGTCTATCAGAAACAACCTCTCTACTCCATCGGGATAGGGGTAAGGTATGCGTACACTCCTAGAACTTAGCAACAAATGGTTTAACTGACTCCTAGAACTTAGCAACAGATAACAAAGTGGTCCTGGAAATGGAAATCATGGAAGAGTGCCCTTGATTTGTGCGAGACCCAAAAACTCCAGTAAGTTGTTGGCTTCTTCTTTGCTGCTGACTTGTTCTTCTTTGCTGACCTGTTCTTTGCTCATGTGACTCGCAGGTGCTGACTTATATTTCTTTCTAGAATAAGTTTTTAAGGGTAGTGTAGTATCAGTGCATTCCCCTGAAAACTCGATTTGTCCTCAAGGCGAAAGGTGGGAAATTGATCAGCAATGAGGTCCTAACATTCCCAGCTTGCTTCTTCAAGAGGTGGGTCTTTCCGTTGGATTAGCAGCTCCAGAGAAGGAACACCAGCTGTATGTATTCAGCAATGGGAAAGGATCTTTTCAGGAGTCAAAACCAGTTTCCATTCAGAATTGATGGGTAGAGGGGCTGGAGCTGCAGGAAGCAGTTGTCCATGGGCTTGTCGAAGGAGAGAAACATGGAATACGGGTTGAACCTTATAATTTATTGATAGTTCAAGCTCATATGCCACTGGTCCAACACAACTGGTCCAACACAATGAAGAATTCTGTATGGGCCAAAGAAGCGAGGGGAGAGTTTAGCATATCGATGACCACTAAGATGGTATCATATCCACCCGCTTTAGGCAGACCGGAAATGAAGTCTAACGAAATATCCTCCCAAATATGTGCTGGTATTGGAAGAGGTTGCAACAAGCCAGCAGGTGCTAAAGCTTGATACTTTGCTTGTTGACAATCCAAGCAATTCTGGACATACGTGTGAACATACTGCTTAATCTTTGGCCAGTGTTGAGTCCCACATCGGTGGAATTTAGGTTTCTTGGTCTCCTTATATGGTCTTGGGCAATCTTCACCTCATGAGCTAGTCTTTGGGGTTGAGTTAGGCCCAAGGTTCATTTATCATCGTAATCAGAGTCAGCCGCATCCCAATTTATTGTTACCAATGTTGGGCCCCCATTTATATGTTGTCCACGCTCCAGTTTGCAAGCCTAGCCGTGAAGGGGTATTGACTCCCACACCACGGGGGGAAGGGGGGGGGGGGGGT